>CM055128.1:91784115-92026825 GCA_029206835.1 Rana muscosa | reverse complement strand
TTTGTCACATATCTAAACATACATGTTGCATATATGGTAAGTGCTCGTTTATAATTACTGTATTTATCGACGTATAACACGCACATGCGTATAACACGCACTCTAACTTTAAGAGGGAAGTTTCAGGAAAAAAACTTTCCACAGCCCCCTGCACAGTTTACCCTATATTTTCAGGATAAAAAAGTGAGTGTTATACGCCAATAGATACAGTATTCCAAGTAAATAACAAGTGCACAATGGTGCTAACATTCCCAATGCTCTGATCAAGATATCCGGCATTTTCCTTCCCTCCCAGCTTCTCACCTCCCCAACTTGGTGGAAGCATGCATTCCCTTGCAACCTTTATATGAATTAGCTTCCATTCCAGCCATCAACTTTAGCTGGAGGTACAGTACTTAGAAAATGGTGAGTAGAAAAGTTCAAAATAATAAGGAAAAAATAGGGGTTTCAAATATAACGGGGGCGATTATTCACTGTGAAGCGCAAGATTAGGGCACTAAGCATATCCTACGTGTCTCTTTCTGTTCCTGAGTGATACTCACGCTGCAAGGATACATAGTCAACATTGTGTACTAAGTTTTTTGGGGCCCTAGCCCCATGGTATCTCCATGAAAGTGCTGTGGGGGCAGTAGGAAGTATAGGGTGTTAATCTCTGCGGTCCATGAAGCTCTAGGCCAAGGGCCGAGTGACCAGGAGTTTCAACAAGCTGAGTTCTTTCTCCCCCAGGGGAGCTTAAGGGTCGGGTCCCCTACCCCCAAAATGGGGGGGGCCCAAACACAAGTCAAGTAATGCACGAATCATAAAGATGGGGGGACAAGCAAATGGGGGTAGCTTTCGTGCGAGAAAAACAAAAATGGTGAGATAAGACTACGTCCTCAAAAAATAGGGCTCTGCCATCCTCCTCCACTCTCAATCTGGCCGGAAACAACATGGCATATTTAAGGTGGACCACCCTGAGCCACCGTTTAACATCCTGGATGGAACTGTGCACGCTTTCTTTGGACTTCATTAGAGAAATCAGGGAACACTGCGACATGGCAGATGCCGAGGGCGATCTTGCCTTTCTCTCTAGACAACCAAAGGATTTTACCTCTGTCTCTGAAGTTAAGAAACTTGGCGATAAAGGTCCTGGGGGGGCTCCCGCAGATGGAGGTTTAGCTGGGATGCGGTGCGCCCTTTCCACTGCGAACATGACAGAAAAGGCCTCTCTTCCAAAATGTTGGATCAGGAGGGATTCCAAGTATTCCGCAGGGTTGGTACCTTCAGCCTTTTCAGGTAGACCGATGAACCGGAGGTTGCAGCGTCTCAAACGGTTCTCCATATCATCTTGGTGCGCGTGCAGCTGGTGGATCTGGCGCTGCATGTCCTCCGTGGTGTGGCGTAGGGGGTGTAGAATGTCCTCTGCCGCTTCAATGCATGTCTCTGCCTCGGTGACCCTGTCTTTTACCTTAGACACGTCCTGGCGCAAGAGGGAGATGTCAATCTTGACCTCATCTATTTGGGCGGTGAGTGTCCCCTGCAGCTTTGCGATGGCATCCAGGACCTTGGCTGTATCAGCGCCCTGATGTACCGCCGCGGAGTATGTGAGGTTGCCATTTTTTGCTTGCGGTTCCTGATCCTGATGGCGGTATTTCGCCAGCTTGTCCACCGCCTCAGAGGCCCTTTTCGGCGGAGATATGGTCTCTCCCTGCTCCTGGCTGTGGATGACCAGGCCGTCTCTGAGTGGAGCAATACGGCCGCTGGTCCGGGAGTTAGGCCAGAACCACGGTCTGTCCCCAATGCTGCTGTAGGGTGTGGATACTTTGAGGTAGCGACCTCAGGCAGTCCGGAGCCTGTTTCAGGAAGAGATGCACCTCAGGGCAGTCAGGGAGGCCTGTAGAACTTACAGAGGCCTTCGCCGGGTGCAGCAAGATGGCCACCGCTCCGGGAGGTAGGCCGAAGCCTCGGCCTGTCCTACGGCAGAGGGAGGGTGTCGAAGCGCTGCAGTAGTGGCTGCAGGCAGTCCGGAGGCCATTCCAGGAGACCGAGCAGCAGGGAAGGCAGGATAGTTTGTTGAGGGCCTCCGCCGGGTGAAGCAAGATGGCCACCGGGAGCTAGGCCGAAGCCGCGGCCTGACTCCGGGGAGATGCCGGAAACCCCTTGATGGCAGCCTTGGGCGGTGTTCCAGCTGTCTGGCAGGCCCCAGAGATAATGGAGGATGCAGGACAGTTCCCCGGATACAAAGGATGGCTTCAATCGATCAGGATGCAAACAGGATGTTAAATCAGGAGTATGGGCAAGCGGAGCTCACATCAGATGCAACCTACTCTATTGCTCTCCAGGCCACATGCCCCCTTATTAGCCCTTTTAAACCTGATTATAGTACCCCTAGTGGCCATTGATAAGCCATGTCCCATGTCTGGGCTACCTTCTCCTTGCAATTGGGGTAATTGTCACCACTATGTGACTGGGGCCTGTCAGGTTGTAGATGACCGAAAGTTCCAAGAACAGAAGCAACCTCACAGTCCATGTGGGGTTTAATTGGTTCACCCTTGTACAGAGACCTAATGTGCACAAAGCTTCCACTGGACAGCCTATCTTCCTCTCCCTTTTTTTTTTTTTAACTTTCGATGTTTATTATTTTTCAAAGATAAAGAGTAGTACAAAAAACATCGCCAATTGGGCATACCCTGGCGTTAAATTTGCGTACATAAGAGACAAGTGAGAGCAAAGAGAGCAAACGGATAGTAACGAATGGCATCTATTTCGTTATCAAAGGATGAAGATTTATGAGTAGTCAAACGGTATAGAACAATCCTACAAATAGGCATAAAGTATCAGTGTAATGAACACTTGGGGAACTATGTTAAGAGAGTAACCACAGTGATGCAGTAAAACAAAGCAAAAAGAGCTGTTGTAATTATCACAAGTACGTCTTTTGTGGATAGGCCGAGTAGGGCTAGGGGGAGGTACCTGTCTTGCAAGGGAAAAAGTAAGGCAACTAACTCAGTGGTGAGCTTCTAGAGTCATTGATCCACAGTTCCCAGGCTTTGTTGAATTGGTTTGTGGATAAATTGTCTCTGGCAAAAGAAAATTCCATTAGGAAGTGTTGGTTGAGTAATGAATGGCGTCCTTTAGTAAGGGCGGATGCGTCGATTTCCATTTTTTTGCGGTCGCTAGTCTTGCTGCTATGAGGATGTGTGTCACCAGAGTTTGTAGGTGCTTCGGCCACGAGGGGATAGATAGACCCAGGAGCAGATCAAGTGGGGACATAGGGATGGATATGCCACACAGAGAAAAGATTAGATTCTTCACTTTATTCCAGAACCTCCTGATAGAGGGGCAATCCCACCAAATGTGTGATAGGGATCCAGTTGTTTCACAGCCTCTCCAACATTTGGGTGAGGTATTTGGGTATATTTTTGCCAGTCTTTCTGGGGTGTAGTACCATTTGTGGAACAGCTTCTGTACTGATTCCCAGTGGGTGAGGCAGTGAGATAATCGTAGGGGTAATGTGAGGGCTTTCTGCCATTGTGTAGCCGGGGGTGTCTGGTCTAGCAAAGAGGACCAATGTTGAGCGGAGAAAGAGAGTAGGTCTGGAGAAGGGTTGGTAAGCAGCTTGTATATCAGAGAGATGCCCTTGGTTTTGGATGCGTCAAGGCTGTAATACTTTATCAGCGGGAGCGACAGAGAGTCTGAATTTGACCAGCAGATTTTTGAAAGACAGGATCTGATCCGCAAGTAAGGAAAGAACGTTTGGTTGGTTAGACCAAATTTTTGTTTTAGGTGGGCGAAGGAGTGCATTTCTGATGCTGAGAAAAGCATACCTATGTTGGTGACTAGGGATGAGCTGAACACCCCCGGGTTCGGTTCGCACCAGAACCTTCGAACGGACCGAAAGTTCGCGCGAATTTTCGAACCCTATTCGTTATAATGGACGCGAACGTTCGAAATCAAAATTGCTAATTACAATGGCCAATATGCATGTTAATGTCATAAAACAGGTTTGGGGACCCGGGTCCTGCCCCAGGGGACATATATCAATGCAAAAAGAAATTTTAAAAACTAAAGTTTTTTCGGGAGCAGTCATTTTAATGATGCATAAAGTGAAAAAAAAAAAAGTGAAATTTTCCTTTAAATATGGTACCTGGGGGGTGTCTAAAGTATGCCTGTGAAGTGGCATGTGTTTCCCGTGTTTAGAACTGTCCTTGCACAAAATGACATTTGTAAAGGAAAAAAAGAAGCCATTTAAAACCACTTGCGGCTTTAATGTCATGTCTTGTCCTGGCCGCCATATGGCTGAAAATCCTTGAGAAAAATGGCATGGCTACCCCATCACCCCCCCCCCCACCCCAGCCCCTTTGGGTCTTGTATGGATACTAAGGGGGACCCCGCACCCAAAATAAAACCCTATACCTACAACCCTATATACTCTGAACAGCAGTATATAGGTGGTGCAAACAAGACATGGACTGTAGGTTTGTTCTTAAGTAGAATCTGAACAGGTACATTATGAAGTGTAGCTACATCCCAAAAAAATCAATTTTTAAGCTTTTTGGAGAACATAGGGAGGGGTTATCACCCCTGTAACATTTGCTGTCTTTGCACATCTGTTCAGAACATGTCACCTCACTTTCCGTCCCAATGACAAATGTTTTTGGAAAAGTGGGGTTTTAATTGAAACAAGGATTGGTGATAAAGCATCAGTAGAGAGGAGATACCTTTTTCCCAAATTAAATCTAACAGGATAGAATTTTCCTTCCTAGGGGTAGATTTCCTCTCACTTCCTGTTTTCTCTTGCCGTTTGCAAGTAGGAGTCGTTTGTAAGTTGGATGTTTGAAAGTAGGGGCCTGCCGTATATACTCTGCAGAAATTTGCCCTATTAGATGTTGGTGTAGCCACAAGACTGGTGGGCACAGGAATGGGCCCTGCTGTGAGTTAATAGATCAAGATTTGTACTTGCATGCACCTGTTGAACCGGGCAGAAAAATGGGGCCTTTGGTGGTGGTGGTGGTGGTGGTGGACGGTGTTGCCACAAGACTGTAAGCCCTCACAGTTACTCTTGGTGGGTGCAGGAATGGGCCCTGCTGTGAGTTATTAGATCAAGATTTGTAATTGCATGCACCTGTTGAACAGGGCAGAAAAATTGGGCCTTTGGAGGTGGTGGTGGTGGTGGACGGTGTTGCCACAAGACTGTAGGCCCTCATAGTTACTCTTGGTGGGCGCAGGAATGGGCCCTGCTGTGAACTATTAGATCAAGATTTGTAATTACACGCCCCTGTTAAACAGGGGCTGAAAAATTGTGCCTTAGGCATTGGTGCTGGTGCCACAACACTGCAACCCCTCACAGATACTGTACTTGGAGCACAGCAGTCACACCTGTTGCGAAGCATCTTTTTAAAAAATTGTAATTACACGCCCCTGTTATACAGGGGCTGAAAAATTGTGCCTTAGGCACTGGTGCTGGTGCCACAACACTGCAACCCCTCACAGATACTGTACTCTGAGCACAGCAATGAGACCTGTTGCAAAGCATTGCCTAAAAATTGTAATTACACGCCCCAACAGGGGCTGAAAAATTGTGCCTTAGGCACTGGTGCTGGTGCCACAACACTGCAACCCCTCACAGATACTGTACTCTGAGCACAGCAGTCAGACCTGTTGCGAAGCATCTTTTTAAAAAATTGTAATTACACGCCCCTGTTATACAGGGGCTGAAAAATTGTGCCTTAGGCACTGGTGTGGTGGCATGGATCATTGAGGAGGAGGAAGAGGATAGTCAGTGAACATAACAGGACAGTCACTCAGCATCAGCATAGGCAGTCTTGAAGGGATGTGACATTATAAATTATTCCGTTATATCCGCTTCAGGTGTCTGGTAGCTGGTGGTGATCCAAGACTGATTCATTTTTATGAAGGTCAGTCGATCAACCGAGTCGGTGGACAGGCGCACCCTATGATCGGTGACAAATCCTCCAGCAGCACTGAATGTGCGTTCGGAAAGAACGCTGGATGCAGGACAGGCCAGTAGCTCAATTGCATACTGTGCAAGCTCTGGCCAGTGATCCATCCTCAGGACCCAGTAAGCCAGAGGATTTTCGGTGGGAAAGGTGTCCAAGTCTGACCTTGCCCCTAGGTATTCCTGCACCATGTATATCAGACGCTGGCGATGGTTGCTGGAACCGATCATACCTTGGGGCTGCGGACTAAAAAATTGTCTGAACGCATCGGTCAGACGTCCACCTTCCCCACCGCTCCTTCTGCTACTGACCGAAGCCTCAGCAACTCGTCGTCCAGGACCAGGAGTTTGTAACCTCCCAGTTTCTGGGAACGCGTTGCACAGACCTTTCTGCAAGGCCTCCCTGAGATGTCTCATCCTCTGCTCCCTCTGCGACGGCAAGATAAGGTCCGCAACCTTACCCTTGTACCGTGGATCAAGGAGAGTGGCCAGCCAGTAATGGTCACTCTCCTTGATCCGAAGAACACGAGGATCCTTCCGCAGGCTTTGCAGGATCAGGGAGGCCATGCAGCGTAGGTTAGCTGAGGCATTCGGTCCGGAGTCTTCTGGGTCACTGAGGATGACATGATCGCCAGCCACCTCCTCCCAGCCACGTACAAGTCCACTGGTTTGTTGGGACTGTACATCATCCCTAAAAGACTGCTGCTGCTGATGCTGAGTGCCAGGCTCCACCTCCATGCTCACACAATCCTCCTCCTCCTCCTCCTCCTCTTCCTGTGTGATGGGTGGGACAGAAGGAACATTGTCTGGATAAAGGGGGCCTTGAGAGACAAGGAAGTCCTCCTCTTCCTGCCTCTGTTCTGCCTCAAGTGCCCTGTCCATTATCCCACGCAGCGTATGCTCCAACAGGTGGACAAGAGGTACAGTGTCACTGATGCATGCACTGTCACTGCTCACCATCCTCGTGGCCTCCTCAAATGGTGAGAGGACAGTGCATGCATCCCTGATCATGCTCCACTGGCGTGGGGAAAAAAAGCCAAGCTCCCCTGACCCTGTCCTGGTGCCGTAGTCGCAAAGGTACTCATTGATGGCCCTCTGCTGCGTGTGCAGTCGCTGCAGCATGGCCAACGTTGAGTTCCACCTGGTGGGCATGTCACATATTAGGCGGTTCTTGGGCAGGTTCAGCTCATTTTGCAGCTCAGTCAGCCGAGCACTGGCATTATAAGATCGGCGGAAATGCACACAGACTTTCCTGGCCTGCCTCAGGACATCCTGTAAGCCTGGGAACCTGCCCAAGAACCGCTGCACCACCAGGTTGAGGACGTGAGCCATACAGGGCACATGGGTGAGCTGCCCCTGTCGCAGGGCGGAGAGGAGGTTGGTGCCATTATCAGAAACGACCATTCCTGGCTTAAGCTGGCGTGGCGTCAACCACCTCTCGGCCTGCCCCTGCAGAGCTGCCAGAACCTCTGGCCCAGTGTGGCTCCTGTCCCCCAAACACACCAGCGCAAGCACGGCATGGCATCTTTTTGCCTGCGTACTCGCGTAGCCCCTTGTACGCCTACGGAGCACCGCTGGTTCCGAGGACAGAGCACTCGAAGAGGACATGGAGGAAGAAGAAGAGGAGGGGGTGGAGGAGAGAGGTGTGTCACAACCAGTAGTAGCATTTTGGAGGCGTGGTGGCGGAACAACCTCCAACACTACTGCACCTTGTCCTGCATCCCTCCCAGCTGCCAATAGAGTGACCCAATGGGCCGTGAAAGAAAGATAACGTCCCTGTCCATGCCTGCTGGACCATGAGTCAGCGGTAATATGCACCTTACCGCTGACCGCCCTGTCCAGCGAGGCATGGACATTGCCTTCCACATGCCAGTAGAGAGACGGAATCGCCTTCCGTGAGAAAAAGTGGCGTTTGGGAACCTGCCACTGAGGAACCGCACATTGAACAAACTCACGGAAGGGGGCCGAGTCTATCAACTGAAAAGGCAGCAGTTGAAGTGCTAGCAATTTAGCCAAGCTAGCATTCAACCGCTGGGCATGTGGATGGCTGGGAGTATACTTCTTTCGACGGTCCAGCAGCTGGGGCAGGGAAATTTGCCTGCTACAATCGGACGTCGGTGTACTGCAAGTACTTGGTTGTGACACACCTAATTCTACACCTTCAGTCCTCTCAGAGCAGCTTTCAGAGAGGACTGAAGATATAGTGGGGATGGAGATCCCAGCTGATGAGGAGCAAGGAGAGGTCCGCTTTGTTCTTTGGTGTGGGTCTTTTATGTGTGCTTGCCAACGAGCTGCATGGCAGGTCGACATATGTCTGGTCATGCTTGTGGTGCCCAAGCGGCTGATGTTTTGGCCACGCGAGATACGCTTGAGACAAATATTGCAAATAGCAGTGGTGCGATCTGATGCACTCGTCTCAAAAAAGGCCCACACCAAAGAACTTTTGTGATAACGTGCAGAGGCAGCGCCCTGCACAGGCGGAGCTCTGCGGTGTGGTACAGTTGCTGTGCTGGCCTCTAGCTGGCCTCCAGGGGGCATCCTGCCTCGTTGGACATGTGACGCTGCATCCTCCTCCTCCTCCTCCTCTCTCCCTTCAGGCACCCACGTGGAGTCAGTGACCTCATCATCCCCTCCCTCTTCACCACTAGAGCAAACCTGGCAGTAAGCTGCAGCTGGTGGAACACTACTGCCAGATTGCTGTCCTTCAGCATCCCCTCTCTCTGCGCGCACACTACTGACTTCCTCAAGCTGGGTATCATCATCCGAGCCTTCGAATCGTTGGGCATCCTCCTGGAGCATGTACCCAACACTGTGCTCAAACAGTTCGGGGGACTCCTCAGGAGGACATGGTGGGTCTAGGGAAGGGGTGGCTGATGATGCCATTGAGTACGCGTTGGCATCTGCTCTGCCAGTACCCTGAGCCTGGGTGAGAGAGGATGAGGAGGATGAGGAGGGCTTGGTCATCCATTCTACCAAGCCTTCGGCATGATGCGGCTCCACATGTCCAGCTGCCGAAAACAAAGACAAGCGTGTCCCATGGCCACGTGCTGATGACGATGCACGACCACGTCCACGGCCAGCACTGTTGTCTCTAGAAACAGAGCCTGCCTGCCCTGTGTTCTTGCCTCGGCACGCTCTGCCTCTCCTTGGCGGTCTTCCAGCCATTGTAGTCGGTAGTGTATATAGTATAAAAAATAGAACTCCTATGTGTGCTCACATCACACTGTAGGTCCTATGGGTGCTGACACTAACACACTATAGGTACTATGTGTGCTGCTGACAAGAAAATATAGGAGCTCTGTTTGCTGCCACTAACACACTAGAAGTCCTATTGGTGCTTCTGAGATGAAAATATAGGAGCTCTGTGTGATGCCACTAACACACTAGAAGTCCTATGGGTGCTGCTGAGAAGAAAATATAGGAGCTCTGTGTGATGCCACTAACACACTAGAAGTCCTATGGGTGCTTCTGAGATGAAAATATAGGAACTCTGTGTGATACCACTAACACACTAGAAGTCCTATGGGTGCTTCTGAGAAGAAAATATAGGAGCTCTGTTTGCTGCCACTAACACACTAGAAGTCCTATGGGTGCTGCTGAGAAGAAAATATAGGAGCTCTGTGTGATGCCACTAACACACTAGAAGTCCTATGGGTGCTTCTGAGATGAAAATATAGGAGCTCTGTGTGATGCCACTAACACACTAGAAGTCCTATGGGTGCTGCTGAGAAGAAAATATAGGAGCTCTGTGTGATGCCACTAACACACTAGAAGTCCTATGGGTGCTTCTGAGATGAAAATATAGGAGCTCTGTGTGATGCCACTAACACACTAGAAGTCCTATGGGTGCTGCTGAGAAGAAAATATAGGAGCTCTGTGTGATGCCACTAACACACTAGAAGTCCTATGGGTGCTTCTGAGATGAAAATATAGGAGCTCTGTGTGATGCCACTAACACACTAGAAGTCCTATGGGTGCTGCTGAGAAGAAAATATAGGAGCTCTGTTTGCTGCCACTAACACACTAGAAGTCCTATGGGTGCTGCTGAGAAGAAAATATAGGAGCTCTGTGTGATGCCACTAACACACTAGAAGTCCTATGGGTGCTCTTTGAGATGAAAATATAGGAGCTCTGTGTGATGCCACTAACACACTAGAAGTCCTATGGGTGCTGCTGAGAAGAAAATATAGGAGCTCTGTGTGATGCCACTAACACACTAGAAGTCCTATGGGTGCTTCTGAGATGAAAATATAGGAACTCTGTGTGATGCCACTAACACACTAGAAGTCCTATGGGTGCTGCTGAGAAGAAAATATAGGAGCTCTGTTTGCTGCCACTAACACACTAGAAGTCCTATGGGTGCTGCTGAGAAGAAAATATAGGAGCTCTGTGTGATGCCACTAACACACTAGAAGTCCTATGGGTGCTTCTGAGATGAAAATATAGGAGCTCTGTTTGCTGCCACTAACACACTAGAAGTCCTATGGGTGCTGCTGAGAAGAAAATATAGGAGCTCTGTGTGATGCCACTAACACACTAGAAGTCCTATGGGTGCTTCTGAGATGAAAATATAGGAGCTCTGTGTGATGCCACTAACACACTAGAAGTCCTATGGGTGCTTCTGAGATGAAAATATAGGAACTCTGTGTGATACCACTAACACACTAGAAGTCCTATGGGTGCTTCTGAGAAGAAAATATAGGAGCTCTGTTTGCTGCCACTAACACACTAGAAGTCCTATGGGTGCTGCTGAGAAGAAAATATAGGAGCTCTGTGTGATGCCACTAACACACTAGAAGTCCTATGGGTGCTTCTGAGATGAAAATATAGGAGCTCTGTGTGATGCCACTAACACACTAGAAGTCCTATGCGTGCTTCTGAGATGAAAATATAGGAACTCTGTGTGATGCCACTAACACATTAGAAGTCCTATGGGTGCTGCTGAGAAGAAAATATAGGAGCTCTGTTTGCTGCCACTAACACACTAGAAGTCCTATGGGTGCTGCTGAGAAGAAAATATAGGAGCTCTGTGTGATGCCACTAACACACTAGAAGTCCTATGGGTGCTGCTGAGAAGAAAATATAGGAGCTCTGTTTGCTGCCACTAACACACTAGAAGTCCTATGGGTGCTTCTGAGATGAAAATATAGGAGCTCTGTGTGATGCCACTAACACACTAGAAGTCCTATGGGTGCTGCTGAGAAGAAAATATAGGAGCTCTGTTTGCTGCCACTAACACACTAGAAGTCCTATGGGTGCTGCTGAGAAGAAAATATAGGAGCTCTGTGTGATGCCACTAACACACTAGAAGTCCTATGGGTGCTGCTGAGAAGAAAATATAGGAGCTCTGTTTGCTGCCACTAACACACTAGAAGTCCTATGGGTGCTGCTGAGAAGAAAATATAGGAGCTCTGTGTGATGCCACTAACACACTAGAAGTCCTATGGGTGCTTCTGAGATGAAAATATAGGAGCTCTGTGTGATGCCACTAACACACTAGAAATCCTATGGGTGCTGCTGAGAAGAAAATATAGGAGCTCTGTGTGATGCCACTAACACACTAGAAGTCATATGGGTGCTTCTGAGATGAAAATATAGGAACTCTATGTGATGCCACTAACACACTAGAAGTCCTATGGGTGCTGCTGAGAAGAAAATATAGGAGCTCTGTTTGCTGCCACTAACACACTAGAAGTCCTATGGGTGCTTCTGAGAAGAAAATATAGGAGCTCTGTGTGATGCCACTAACACACTAGAAGTCCTATGGGTGCTTCTGAGATGAAAATATAGGAACTCTGTGTGATGCCACTAACACATTAGAAGTCCTATGGGTGCTGCTAAGAAGAAAATATAGGAGCTCTGTTTGCTGCCACTAACACACTAGAAGTCCTATGGGTGCTTCTGAGAAGAAAATATAGGAGCTCTGTGTGATGCCACTAACACACTAGAAGTCCTATGGGTGCTTCTGAGATGAAAATATAGGAACTCTGTGTGATGCCACTAACACATTAGAAGTCCTATGGGTGCTGCTGAGAAGAAAATATAGGAGCTCTGTGTGATGCCACTAACACACTAGAAGTCCTATGGGTGCTGTTGGGGTGCAATGCTGTGCTAACAGCACTGCGGTTGGTACTACTGCAATACTGTACTAACAGTAAGCACGCACCAGACTAATCCCCAGCAGCAGCTAATAACACGCTAACTGTGCAATCAGCAGCAATGAACGATCAATGACTTAGGTAGCAATGGTTTAGCAAAGAAATAGCCAATGGTTTAGCAAAGAAGAGCAAATCTTTCAGTATCAAGCAAAGACAGAATCAGCAGACTGATCTCTCCTAAAGCCGGAACTCATGTGACCGGGGCCGATGGCGTGGCGGCCTTTTAAATGGTGGGGCATGTACTAAAGCCCCTGAGCTGTAATTGGCTACAGGCGTCCTGCCTGTAGCCAATTATTGCTCTCCGAGTTTCGGGCGCTGTGATTGGCCAAGCATGCGGGGTCACAGTGCATGCTTGGCCAATCATCAGCCAGCAATGCACTGCGCCGGCCGCGCCGGCCGCAATGCATTGCGGGGCCGCTCGCATCACACGAATGTGATGCGAACGGCCCAAATAGTTCTGGGCTCGACGAGCGAGCGAACGCCCGGTGCTCGATTCGAACATGGGTTCGAATCGAGCACCGGGCCCATCCCTATTGGTGACGCCTGCTTTGGTCCAGACCGATAAGGGCAGGTCCGGGGATATAGGGTGTATCGCTTCAAGGGGTAATGATAATAGGACGTCTGTTGATATTCCTTTCGTAAGTTGCAGAATTGCTGCCCAGATCCTTGTGGAGGCCGTGATGGTATCCAGTGGGTATTGCTTAGGGACAAAATTAGAGTTGAGCCAAGCGGAGGCCAGGAAAAGTTTAGGGTTAGTAAAAAGTACAGTGGCTTCTATTTGTTTCCAGGTTGTGTGGCATTTATCTGACCACCAAGATTTCAATTGGTCTAGGAGAGTTGCTCGGTAATAGGCCTGGATGTCCGGTGCGCCCAAACCTCAATTTCGAACTGGGGTTAAAAGGATGTTTCTTTTCACACGGGGACGTTTCTGTTGCCAAAAAAAGTTGTTAATAATTCCCTGGATCTTTTTAATTTGATTTTGTGCCAGTGGAAGAGGTATCGTACGAAAAAAATATAATACATGCGGGAGTAAATACATTTTTGCCTGAGCCACCCTTCCAGCCCAAGAGGCCGGAACGTGACTCAGATCTTTCGCTAGCCGAGTGAGCCTGCCCACGAGGTCTTCTAGGTTGGATCTTAGTAGTATATGGCTTGGGAACGTCAAGTGTATTCCTAAATACGGAAGGAAGGAGTTGGGTGTCCAAGCAAAGGGGGAATTAGCGGAGATGGAATTAGAGGTTTGAGGGTCAAGGCCGAGGTTAAGCATAAGTGATTTACTATGGTTCAGTTTGTACATGGATATTGCACTAAACGTTTCTAGGACTCGTTGAGTTTCCGGTAAGGACGTTAAGGGAGTGGTGAGGGCTATGATCACATCACCGGCATAAAGGCCAATTTTATGGTCTACGGTTCCAATTTTTATACCCGAAATCGCTGGATTAGATCTTATGGATTCTGCTAAAGGTTCCATTATCATGGCAAAAATTAAAGGGGACAATGGGCACCCTTGCCTGGTGCCGTTAGTAATTTTGAAGGGATTGGAGACGACGCCCGAAGTCCAAATGCGTGCGGTTGGGTGAGTGTATAGACCTAATATGGCAGTGAGAAAGGTGCCCGACAATCCAAATTTACGAAGAACTGCTTCCATGTATGGCCAGTAGACCCTGTCGAATGCCTTCTCTGCATCCAAAGACAGGAAAAGAGAAGGCGTTCGAGTGTGTTCTGCCCACTGGATTAGATCAATAAAACGTCTAGTTCCGTCTGAGGCCTGTCTGCCGGGCACGAATCCAACTTGATCGGGATGTATAATTTGGGGGATGACCTCGGAGAGACGCTGTGCAAGGAGTTTAGCGTAAAGTTTTGTATCCGTGTTAAGGAGTGAAATCGGGCGATAATTAGTTATCTAGGGTTTTTCCTGGTTTGGGGATGGTGACCACTAAGGCATCAAGGGATTCTTTAGGTAGTTTACCCGTGGTAGCAAATTGGTTGTACATATTGCAAAGGTGAGGGACTAGGGGTTGGGCAAAACGTTTATAATATTCATTGGACAGTCCATCAGGGCCTGGAGCTTTGTGTCGTGGAAGGTGTTGGATCAGTTTGTGGATTTCAGCATGTGAGAACGGAGTTGCAAGGGAGTCAAGTTGTTCTGGAGAAATAGAGGGGAGGGATATGGAGGATAAGAAGCTTGATATGTCCGCTTGGGAAGGTGGGGGTAGGGGATCTGTTTCCTTGAGATTGTAGAGTTTGGCGTAAAAGTTGCTAAATTCATTGGCAATGTCAAGGGGGTTGGTTAAGCGCTTGCCATGGGAGTTAGTGAGATGTGAGATTTTTTTGTTAGAGAGTTGCCTCTTGAATTGTTTGGCCATAAAGGCCCCCGGTTTATTGGCTGCTGAATAGGTTTGTAGTCTGAGTCTTTTGATATAATAGTCAAAATTTTTGCGAAGGTGGTCACTAAGCTGGTGTCTAAGATTTCTAAGTTCTGAGGAGATAGCATTGGAGGGGGATCTTTTGTTTAAGGATTCTAGGGATTGAATCTGTTTTAGGAGGGACTCTGTGATGGCGGAGTATTTTTTTTTGCGCGGGCCCCAAGTTTTGTAAAAAGACCTCGTAGGCAAGCCTTATGAGCGTTCCAGATTATAGCATGATCAGTTACAGAGTTTACATTGTCATGGAAGTAAGTCTCAATCTCGGACTGTATTTGATTCTCAAAAGTGGGGTTGTTGAGGAGGGAGGTGTTTAGTCTCCAGATCGTGTGGCTAGGAGTTTGGGATGGGGAGGCTAACTGGATAGTGACCGGAGCGTGGTCAGACCAGGATATTGTTCCTATGCGGGAAGCCGTGATGGACTGAAGCAGGTGTTTGTCGGTAATGAATAAATCAATCCGAGAGTAAGACTGATGTGGGGGGGAGAAAAAGGTGTAGTCTTTCTCCGTATCATGCATGCATCTCCAGGAGTCATATAAATCCTCCCGTTTAAGGAGGGTAGATAATGCAGAGGGTCTACATCTGGAAGCATTGGAGGTATCGAGCGTGGGATCAACCACTTCATTGAAGTCTCCACAAATTCTCAAAGGTGAGGATCTATAGGGAGTCAATTTGGAGAAGAGGGTAGCATAGAATTTTTTTTGGGCTGTATTAGGGGCATAAACGTTGACTAGGGTAAGGGGGCGATTATCAATCGTGGCCGACAGGATTAGAAACCTGCCATCTTCATCATATTCACAGTGATGTAATGTGAAATTCACTGCCGCGCTTATGGCAATCATTACCGCTCTTTTCTTCTTAGAGGCATTCGCAAAGAAGCAATGAGGGTATCTTTTGTGGTTACATTGGGGTTGTTTTAGTTTGGAAAAGTGGGTCTCTTGTATACAGAGAACATCCGCATGATGATTTAATGCTTCTTTCCAGAGAAGATTGCGTTTAAAAGGCGAGTTTAGACCTTTGACATTTAGGGAGGTGATCGTAATGGTCATGGTGGAAAGTTGCTTCAGGAGAGAGGGTAGAGGGAGAAAGACTACACCCACTAGTGGTACTTGAGAAGTATACACAGATAAACAATAAAAACAACTGTCAATACCGTATTTGCAGGTAGAGGCTGACAAGGAACTAAAGAGTTACTAATACACTAAATAGATGTACTTATGTAAAAAAAAAACAAGAAGGCAATAAAACAATTCTAAATAACTTATATGTGAAACAAGTTTTACAGAAACGTGTGCCTAGCACACTATTAACCTGGGGGTGGAGAGGAAAAAAAGGAAGGTAAATCGCCCAGGCCGGATATGGGTGGGCTGAGGACCTGGGTTGAGATAAAGATCATATTTTATCGACCGGTTTGGATGACAGATTCCTGGAATCAGATGATATGCGAGAGGAGCTGTTTTGCCCTGAGTCTCCAGGAGAAATAGGGAGGAGTCCCCAATTGGTCAGCTTTTTGTAGCCATCTTTAGGATTGAGTATAGGGACGATCTTCTGTTGGTGTGAGACCAGCAATTTTGTGGGGAAGCCCCATCTATAAGCAATTTTTTTTTGTTGGAGAATAGAGGTGACGGGGGAGAAAGCTCTGCGCATCTCCATTGTGGCAGGAGATAAATCAGTATAAAGCTTAATATTGGCGTACGGGTCTGGCAAGACTTTTGCAGATCTGGCGGTGGAGAGAATTTGTTCCTTGATATGGAAGAAATGTATGCGGGCCAACACATCCCTAGGGATGTCATTTGGGAGGTGTGATGGTTTAGCAATTCTGTGGGCCCGATCAATCAATGTATCACGAGCATTGAGGCGTGGGAGTAAGGTTGTGATGAGTTGTTGCAAGTATGGAGTTAAATCGTTCGGTTTGATCGATTCCGGGATGCCTCTGAATTTGATATTATTTCTCCTGGAACGGTCTTCTAAATCTGCTAATTTCAGTTTGATTTGGTGGATTTCCTCCGCTTGGTGCTCATGAGCATCCAACAAATCATTATGTGCTTTGGAGTAATCCTGCAAGTTGTCCTCCAGAGCATCTGTGCGAGTTTCTAAGCAGTCTATTCTGTCATGCATCTGGGACATTGATATCTGAAGCTCCCTGTGTAAATCTTGCTGCAGTGTGAGGAGCATAGATTTTAGTGTTGCTTCTGAGACAGTATTGTCAGTGGCAGGGATAGAAGCCAGTGAGGGAGCATCTTGGGATCCGTGTGTCCCTGCAACAACAGAGGCCCATAGATGTTTTTTTGCCTGCGGCTCCTTGTGAGGGGAGTTTGCAGGGGAGGTAGCCAGTCTCTTACCTCTATCAGCCTGCTGTCCTCCTGTGTTGGTTTCTGGAGGAGGGAGGGTGTCCATGCTGTCTCTGATGGGAGCGGTGGATGGGTCTCCTGGAGGATGCAGTGGTGGAGATCTGGCTGGCAGGCTCACAGAGTCAGCGCGGTTTATGGTGCTGGTGGCGGCGCCATCTTGGGGCCTATGCATGGCGGCAGCTGACGGGTAGTAATCGGTCAGGCGGCGGGGAATCGACGAGTTGTAACGCCGTCTCGTCATACCCTGAAGTGTCCCCGGTCCTCTCCCGCTCTGGTGGTGTGAGCTGCGGGGAGGAAAGTAGCGGAGGGTTGCTGTTATCTAAGCCGTGGAGCGGAGCTCGGACTTCAGGCAGCCATCCTGGTCCGCAGCAGGCCACGCCCCCCTCTTCTTCCTCTCTCTTTTTAAAACCCAAGGCAGCAGTATAATCCTTAACACATTGACTGACACCCTGAGGACCATGGGAAAATTACAGGTACACCTGCCTTTGCTGTACACAGGACTCTGCAAGGGTCCCAGCTCATTCAGTCAGAGAACTTGGCTTTTTGGCATTCTTTTACTGAAATAATTGAGCAGCACTATAAAGTCCAAATAATGGCAGGGTGTTACAAATATTCCAAGTACTATACTGTCTCTCAGTGTGATCAACAATCCTACTCATAGGTAAATGGCCACAGGTGGTTAAAGTCTATTTGTTCTGCCATAGGCTACACTCTGATATCCTGCCATATATTGAGTTGGTTAGGCCCAAAGCAGGGGACCCGCTGAGGTTAAACCTGTGGCCTGCTTGCCACTATCCGCTTGAGCTCTCCATGATTTTCAAGTTTTCCATACACCAACCAACTTAACAGCTCCACCCCTAGTTTACTGTATATACTCTAGTGCAGTGCTCAAAATTTAAAGTCCTGAGTAGGGATGAGCCGAACACCCCCCGGTTCGCACCAGAGCCTGCGAACGGACCGAAAGTTTGCGCGAACGTTAGAACCCCAATTATAACGGCTAATATGCATGTTATTGTCCTAAAAAGGGTTTGGGGACCCGGGTTCTGCCCCAGGGGACACGTATCAATGCAAAAAGAAGTTTTAAAAACGTCAGTTTTTTCGGGAGCAGTCATTTTAACCACTTAACGACCGTTCACTGTATATATACGTCGGCAGAATGGCACCGACAGGCACAATCACGTACAGTGTACGTGATTGCCTTTGTATAGTTGGGGGGTCCGATCGGACCCCCCTTCTATACAGTGAGCGGTCGTTATCCGTTGGGGAGCGATCCGGGATGAGGGGACGGACGTTCGATTCCTGCCACCCCCTCGCGATCGCTCCCGGCGAATGAAAATCTTCCTCTGCCTGTGTAATGTAAACACAGGCAGAGGAAGTGATGTCATCTCCCCTCGCGGCGGTCTTTTCGTCCGCAGCGCCGAGGAGAGAAGACGCAGGTTAGTGCACCAACAGCCCACTGACACGTAGGTACACATAGGCACACATTTCACACCCCAGATCACCCCCCAGGTCACCCCCCAGCCCCCAGTCACAGTGTCACTGATTGCAGTGATCATTTATTTTACTGATCACTGCATTTAGTGTCATCTGTGACAGTAAAAAGCTGCAGGGCAGTTAGGTTTAGGCCCCTTTAGGTCCAGGGTAGCCCCCTAACCCCCTAATAAAGGTTTAACCCCTTGATTGCCCCCCAGGTAACCCTTTCACCCCCTAACTCCAGCGTCACTAAGCAATCGTTTTTCCGATCGCTGTATTCGTGTCGCTGGTGCCCTAGATAGCCAGTTAGTTTTTTTAGGTTCGCCGCAGGTTTTTATAGCGTCAGGTACCCCCATATATAATTTTAACCCCCTGATTGCCCCTAGAGTTAACCCTTTCACCAGTGATCACCGTATAAGTTTTACTGGTGACACTGGTTAGCCAGTTAGTTTTTTAGGTTACCCGTCAGGTTTTTATATAGCGTCAGGTACCCCCATATTTAACCTAATAAAGGTTTTAACCCCCTGATTGCCCCTAGTTAACCCTTTCACCAGTGATCACCATTGAAAGGTTACGGGTGACGCTGGTTGGTTAGTTTGCTTTTTATAGCATCAGGGCACCCGCTGTATATAACCCAATAAATGTTTAACCCCCTGATCGCCCGGCGGGTGAGATCAATTAGGTTTTAGCGCAAGAGAGGGTCTGCGTCGCCCCAGGCAGCGTTAGGTTAGTGCCAGTAGCGCTAATACCCACGCGCAAAGCATACACCTCCCTTAGTGGTATAGTATCTGAACAGATCAATATCTGATCTGATCAGATCTATACTAGCGTCTCCAGCAGTTTAGGGTTCCCAAAAACGCAGTGTTAGCGGGATCAGCCCAGATACCTGCTAGCACCTGCATTTAGCCCCTCCGCCCAGCCCACCCAAGTGCAGTATCGATCGATCACTGTCACTTACCAAACACAAAACACATAACTGCAGCTTTCGCAGAGACAGTCCTGATCCCTGCAATCGCTAACAGTTTTTTTTTAAGCATTTGATACATTTGCTGACAGTCAGGTGCCTTTTTACCTGTGAATCTTACTAGTGTACCCCTAAATTTAGAGCCCAAAATGGCAAATCGAAGGTACACTAGTAAAGAGGCCTACGAGATTCTGAGCATGACAGGTAGTGAAGAGGAGGTCACGCATCTGTCAGATTCAGGCTCAGAATATCTTCCCGTAGAACACAGTGAAGTCAGCGGCTCCACGTCAGATAGCTCTGACGACGAAGGTGAGGTCCCTGCTAAGGTCAGGCGTACCCGATCCAGATCTTCTGCTGTTGTTGAGGAGCAAGAACCGCAGGTCTCTCGTATCATGGAGCAGAGTAGTACTAGTGCCGCTATTCCTTCTGGTGAATTTGCAAGCACCAGCGGCCTAGTACAGCCTGGGCGTACATCCAGCACTGCAGTATCACGTGGTGATGTGGCGAGTCCCATAAGTGCAGTTCAAGCTGGCGAGGTGGCAAGCACAAGTAGTGTCCCGCTGCCACCAAGAAGAAGACAAAGGCAGGCCCGTCGTGCCCATAGTGCCCTTCCTGCAGAATTTGCCTATCCTGATTGGGTCCCCACCACTTCTGCAGAACCCGTACTTCCCCCATTCACTGCCCAACCCGGTATTCAGGTGGAAACAGCTGATTTTATGCCAATTGATTTTTATTCACTGTTTTTCACGGAAGATCTCTATAGATCTATTGTGGACATAGTAATTTATATGCTGGTCAATTCATCGCCACTAATCCCCAGTTGCCTTCCATTGCCAAAGATTGGAAACCAATTACGGTTTCCGAATTTTAGACCTTTCTGGGCCTTTCCCTCAACATGGGCACACATAAATTTCCGTCATTGCGTACTTATTGGTCCACACACCCAATTGACCACATGCCCGTGTTCTCTGCCTCCATGCCCAGGAAACGATACGAGCAGATTTTGCGGTTCATGCACTTCAACGACAATGAACTTTGTCATCCACATGGAGACCCTGAATACGACCGGCTCTACAAAATTCGGCCCCTCATAAACCACTTCAACGAAAGTTTTGCAGCCTTATTTATTCCCGATCAAGTTGTCTGCGTTGATGAGTCCCTGATTAAATTTTCTGGCCGCTTGTCTTTCAAGCAGTACCTTCCCAGCAAGCGTGCCAGATATGGGGTCAAGCTCTATAAGTTCTGGGACAGGGCAACAGGCTATGTATGGAGCTTTACGGTTTATGAGGGAAAAGATAGTCAGGTTGAGCCGGTCAACTGCCCGGATTACATAGGGAGCGCTGGCAAGATAGTGTGAAACTTGGTGTCACCCCTATTCCCAAAGGGGTACCACTTGTATGTGGACAATTATTACACAAGCGTTCCACTGTTTAGTCACTTGTTTGATCATCAGATTGGAGCATGTGGCACCGTGCGACCTAATCGCCGGGGCTTTCCCCAGCGGCTTGTAGATGCCCGTCTTAGGCTGGGGGAGAGAGCCTGCTTGAAGTGTAATAACTTGCTCGCTATGAAGTGGAGGGACAATAAGAATGTTTTCCTTCTTACCTCCCTTCATGCAGACACGACAGTCCAAATTCCTACGGCGACTGGTGTTGTGGAGAAACTCCTCTGTGTCCACGAATATAACAAAAATATGGGAGGGGTGGACCTCAACGACCAGTTGTTGGTGCCATATCTAATTGACCGTAAGGCGAGACGCTGGTACAAAAAAGTGTCTCTATCCTTATTCCAATTGGCTTTGCTGAACGCTCATGTGCTATACAGAGCTTCAGGCGGGACTTTATCTCTCCTAAAATTCCAGGATGAGATAGTCACAGAACTCCTGTATCCAGGCGGTTCTGCACCTCACCATCCCCTACCAAATGCAGTAAGCCGGCTGCATGAGAGGCATTATACGTATGTCCTCGAGAGTACCCCTACCCAACGAGCCC
The DNA here is from genome assembly GCA_029206835.1 of Rana muscosa. Classification (NCBI taxonomy): domain Eukaryota; kingdom Metazoa; phylum Chordata; class Amphibia; order Anura; family Ranidae; genus Rana; species Rana muscosa. The sequence continues at coordinate 92,005,527 of CM055128.1, read as the reverse complement.
CCCAAAAAAGATGTCATGTCTGTAGCAAGCGCAGATTTAGGTGTGACACCCGTTATTATTGTCCACGCTGTCCTGACAAGCCTGGTCTTTGCCTTGGTGAATGTTTTGAACGCTTCCACTCAAAAGTGAAGTTTTAGCGTAGGGTACAGCATTTCACAGACTAGGACACACTTACACAGGGTCTCCCAAGATGCCATCACATTTTAAGAGACCCGAGCCATTACAGTTGTTAAAGTTACAAAAAAAAGTGTAAAAAAGAAAAAAAATACGTAAAAACAAAAAACACAAAAAAAATATAAAATAAAAAAACCAAAAATAGTTGTCATTTTATTGTTCTCTGTCTCTCTCTATTTTCTCTCTATTGTTCTGCTCTTTTTTACTGTATTCTATTCTGCAATGTTTTATCATGCTTGCTTTTCAGGTATGTAATTTTTTGTTTTCAGGTGCGCCATTCAGCTGCAGCGCGGAATTATTTATCTTGACAGCAACAGCGTTTGCTCCCACGATACATAAAGCCGTGACTCCAGTGCTGTAGGAGGTGATTTCACCACCACAGTTAAAAAAAAAGAGCATATATGCCGAAGCATGGGGGCAGCAGGGGCGGAGGAGCGATTTGCTCCTAATGCCGCGTACATACGGTCGAAATTCCGACGGAGGCTTGCCCGTGGAAAAGTCCGACCGTGTGTACGCGGCATAACTTTTTTGCGGGAGGATGCCCCATGCTTTGGTATATATATATTTTAGGCACAGGTTGCGTTAAAAAAATGTTTTATTTTTACTAGGTTTTGTTTTGGTATTTGCTTTGCAGGTATGGTATGGTAAGGTCTTACTGTTATACTGTAATGTTACTTTGTTTTAATATTAACCATTATTTGCTTAGCAGGTACGCCATTCAGTTGCAGCGCGGATCTATTTATCTTGACAGCAACAGCATTTGCTCCCACGATACATAAAGCCGTGACTCCAACGCTGTAGGAGGTGATTTCACCACCACAGTTAAAAAAAAGAGCATATATGCCAAAGCATGGGGGCAGCAGGGGTGGAGGAGCGATTTTGCTCCTAATGCCGCGTACATATGGTCGAAATTCCGACGGAGGCTTGCCCGTGGAAAAGTCTGACCGTGTGTACGCGGCATAACTTCTTTGCGGGAGGATGCCCCCATGCTTCGGCATATATAAATGGTGCATGTATGCCCATCATTAGAAGTGGGTGGATGAAGGGAGGTATTCTAATGGTGGGCATACCCACCGATCAATCTCTTTTTTTCATTTAGCCAACAGGCTGCATGAAAAAAAAGATTACAATACATGTCCAACAAGGACCAGCAACGTACTGGTATGTTGCTGGACTTTGAATGTTTATACCAGAATGATGCCTGCAGGTTTAGGTATCATCTTGGTATCATTCTTTTCAGCCAGCGGCCAGCTTTCATGTAAAAGCAATCCTAGCAGATAATTAGCCTCTAGACTGCTTTTACAAGCAGTGGGAGGGAATGTCCCCCCCCCCGGATATAAACAGCGCCATTGGGAAATTGGGAAAGCATTTTATCAGACCGATCTTGGTGTGGTCAGATGCTTTGGAGGCAGAGGAAAGATTTAGGGTCTAACCCCCAATTTTTTTCAAAAAAAGAGTACCTGTCACTACCTATTGCTATCATAGGGGATATTTACATTCCCTGAGATAACAATAAAAATGGTAAAAAAAAAAAAAAAAAAATATGGAAGGAACAGTTTAAAAAAAAAAAAAAAAAGCGGGGGGGCGTGGCCTGACATAGCATGGAGTAGGACGTGCATGATTTGAGCTCCGTCCATTACTCCTGTACAGCCCATCCTGACCTTCAGCGTCATCCTGCACCAGCCCAGCGGGACCCCCTGGGGACCCTGAACATCCGTGGCCGGAAATCCACCATCCTCCACTCGTACGGCGGCCTCCGCAGGGCCGCGATCCCGATCGCGGGTGCCGCATCTAGGAAAGTCCGCGGCTTCGGCCTAGCCCTGGAAGTCGGCGGCCATCTTGCTCCACCCGACCTGCCGCCTGTGCTGCTTCCTGGCCCTCCTGCTCTCAGGTAACAGCCTGCAGGGGCCCACCGAGTCCCCCTGAGGACCCCTCACACCCACAGAGGCAGATACATCAGCCTCTGACTGCGCGGCCGCCGCGTTCAGGAAAGGCCCCGGCTTCGGCCTAGTGCTGGTCGGTGGCCATCTTGCTTCACCCGGCCTGCTGACTAGTGACTCTTCCTGGCCCACCAGCCCTACAGCTCCCTACCATTCGGTATAGACTGAGCTGCCTGCTTTGGAGGGGGGAGGGATCACAGCGGATACCTGCCATGACTCCGCCAAAAACGCCAAAGGCCACCCTGGCGAAATTGGACCAGTACCGCCGCCAGGAGGAGGAAAGAGATGGCGGTGCCGCAGGCGGTGAGCAGGACGCTACGGGAGGCGACACAGCTAAACTGCTCGAGGCGATCACATACTGCCGGACGTCCCTGACGGCGCAAATAGAGGGGGTCAAGGTGGACCTTTCACTCATGCGACAAGACTTCCAGAAACTTCGTGAGCGTGTCACGACTGCCGAAACCCGCATTGGAGAGGTGGAGGACACCGTTACGCCGCTCCAAGTCAGCTCCGATCGAATGCAGCTCCAAATCAATCAGATTCTAAGCAAGCAAGATGATATGGAAAATAGGCTCCGGAGGTGCAACCTCCGTTTCATCGGGCTCCCCGAGGGAGCTGAGGGCAAAGATCCTACCACCTTCTTGGAGAAACTCCTTGTTGACACCTATGGCCGCGAGGCCTTCTCCCCCACCCTGGCGGTGGAGAGGGCTCATCGTATGCCTGCCAGATCTCCTCCTCAGGGGGCTCCCCCCCGCACGTTTATAGCAAAATTCTTGAATTACAAAGATAGAGATGCGGCGCTGCGCATGGCCAGGGAAAAAGGTAACATCCACCTTGGAAACTCCAAGATCGCTATCTTCCCCGACTTTTCTGCCGAGGTGCAGCGCCGCCGTCAAGGCTTCATGGAGGCGAAGAGGAGGCTCCGGATACAACATCTTAAATACTCTATGCTATTTCCAGCTCGTCTTAGAGTCGAAAGGGACGGCCGTGTGTTCTTTTTTGAGGATCCTCAGGAAGTCATTGCCTGGTTGGAGCGTCCGGGGCCCGCCAGAGGGGCGGCGGAGTGACCTGACCGAGCATGTTCATCAGCACTATTGATTGCCTGTCATCATCACCAGCACATTATACGCTGCAGCGGGAGTCTGCAAATCCTGGTATGTTACCCCCCTTTTTTTTTTTTTTTTGTCTCCCCTTTACTGCCCGCGGCGCATACCCTATTGCTCCTTACCCCTGGGACCCCCTTTTGCCTTCCCCTGCTATAATCCTCTTTCAATTGTAACCTGCAGAGGGGGTCTCCCATACTTAGGGCCCCCACTGACTGGTTGATCCATGTAACTACCCTGGAGACTGTAATTGCGGAGCACAATCAGTCCTACACTCCACATGCCTAACACAGCGAATTTTCGCCCCCCAGCAACCGGAACACGCATCTCTTTATTATGTGACTGCAGGACTTTCTATAACACCGACCCCGCACTGTACTTCTGGTTCACAGTACAAGAAGAGCCTGTTGCTCTTTATTTGCGGGCATTGGATCTTCCACACCTCCCATGTGAGGAGATCGCTGCAGATCTTTTACGTAACAGCAAGATATTTTGGTTTTATCTGCTACCGGTTGTTACTTTCTTTTGGTTTTGGGAACATACCCGCATCAGTTGGGGAAGATGCAGGGTGGGGAGGGGGGAGGGGGAGGTTCGTTTTTTCTTGATGGACTGCAATACAACGAAGTGCATGCTAACATTGATACTGCATAGATGGCAAACCTTGTATTCATGTAATGCTACTGTCCCACGATATGTTTTAATGTTTGAATTATGGCATCGATAAAACTGCTCACTTGGAATGTGCGTGGGCTTGGGGACAAGGTAAAGAGATCTGCAGTTTTCTCATTTCTCAAAAAACAACGAGCCGACATTGTGGTGTTAGTGGAGACACACGTTGAGGGTCGGCTCCAGATGGCACTCCGCCGGCCATGGATTGGGTGGGCATATCATTCATCCCACTCGTCCCACGCCCGCGGAGTCTCAGTTTTGATTGCCAAGACGGTACATTTTGAGCTGTGTGATGTTCAGTCTGACCCACAGGGGCGCTATGTCTTTCTTTCGGTTAAATTGTATGGTGAACCTTTCCTACTGATGGCATTCTATGTACCTCCACCATTTAATTCTACTATAGTCACAGAGGGCTTGCTATATATGACTCGTCATCCTTCGATTCAGGCGGTGTGGCTGGGGGATTTTAACGCTACGTTGAACCCTACATTAGACAAACTGTCGCCCTCGCCATTATCTACTACAGCTCCAACCCACACTAGATTCTCCCGACTTATCTCTTCCTTTAATCTCACTGACACCTGGCGTTTTAAATTCCCGCTCACTCGAGCTTACTCCTGTTTCTCAACTACCCATAACACCATGTCCCGTATAGATTTTATATTCATTTCTAGTACCCTTGCCCCAAGATTACTGGAAGCTGAATTTGCCCCCAGATTACTTTCAGACCATAGCCCATATTTCATTAGCCTCTCCATCCCATTAGACAAACCGCCCCGTACGTGGCGCCTGAATCCGTTTTGGCTCACCCTGTTGTCGGAGGATGACGAGCTTGGTAACAGTTGGAGAACTTACTTTTTAGAGAATGACGGATCTGCATCCCCAGACGTAGTATGGGAAGCCTTCAAACTGCATGCACGTATGACTCTGACCTCCTTTATCAACAGGCTGAAGGCTAATTCATCAGCCATACTGGACGGGGCAATGCGGGATCTGTCCTCCTCTGAACAGGGGTACATGTCGAACCCCTCTCCTGATGGAGCTGCCCGACTCAGGTTACAAACCAGGGTGGTTAATCAGCTACAACACGAGACGGCCAGGAAAAAACTTTTCTTTGCCAGACAAAAATTATATGAACATGGGGAGAGAGCGGGTAAACTGTTGGCCTACTTGGCACATAGTGAGGATAGACCCCCTACTGTCATTTCCCTCACTGGTCCTAATGGGGAAAAGATTACGGAACCCCAGGCTGTCACTTCTGAATTTAGGGACTTCTTTTCTCAACTATATACGTCCCAGGTTTCTACCACTGACTCTCAATTGGAAGATCTACTGGCGGAAATCATCTTTCCACAGCTAGACGATGCCCAAATGGCTATGCTAGACGCACCTATTACACTCGACGAAATAACCACAGCGATTGGGAGCTTCGCCAGATCCAAGGCCCCGGGTTCAGATGGGTTGCCCATAGAATTTTACGCCCAATACATCGAGATACTTGCCCCCAAGTTATTGTCCCTCTTCAACCATCTATTTGACAATTTCACCTTACCCCCATCGATGGGCGAGGCGGTAATTATCCTCATACCTAAGCCAGGCAAGGACCCAGGCCTCCCGGAATCTTATAGACCAATATCGCTACTCCAGGTAGACATAAAGATTCTGGCTAAAGTACTTGCCCTACGCCTTAACCAAGTGATTCTAACCCTGATCCATGCTGACCAAGCTGGATTTATGCCGGGGCGTAACACCTCCTTCAACCTCAGAAAATTGTATATTAACTTACAAGCGACACATACTAATGTTGGGTCCCGGGTGGTGGTGGCTTTGGATACTGCCAAGGCCTTTGACTCAGTGGAGTGGCGGTACCTTTGGGGATGCCTCCGTGGCTTTGGTTTTGGACCTAAATTTATTAAGTGGGTTCAATTATTATATCTGGCACCCAGGGGTAAAGTAGTGGCCAACGGGAGGGCCTCCCAGACATTTGACTTATCCAGGGGCACTAGACAGGGCTGCCCACTGTCTCCGCTCCTCTATGCCTTGGCGGCGGAGCCCCTTGCAATCTCCATTAGAGGGGACCCCGAGATTCAGGGTCTCTGCCTTGGTTCCCTGACTGAAAAAATTAGCTTATACGCAGACGACACGCTACTATACCTGGCCGACTCTGCCACATCGCTTCAGAAGGCGTTGCATACAATTGAACACTTTGGTCAGTTCTCTGGCCTTAAAATTAATTGGGAGAAATCTCAAATACTGCCTATGGATAGTTTCCCCTCTCCCAAGCTACAGGCACAGTTACCACTCCAGCGAGTGAACACTATCAAATATCTTGGAGTATTGGTGAATAGAACACCGGCTGACTATATATCCCTGAACATAGAACCCCTTTTCGATCTCATCAAGTCTAGAACCCAGGTATGGGCGAGACTGCCGCTCGGCGTGTGGGGCCGTATTAACATTGTTAAAATGATATTATTTCCGAAAATATTGTATATACTCTGGCACACACCCGTATACTTACCCTTGAAATTTTTCAAGTCAATGGAGGCCATACTCAAGACATTTATTTGGGGTAACAACAGACACAAGCTGGCCTGGAGAGTCCTTAAGAACCCTACTGACCTAGGTGGAACAGCCCTCCCTGACTTAAATCTTTATTACCTTGCGTCCCAACTGTCTCAACTATACCACATAGATAAAACCGACAGACTCAGATTCCTCACCCTCCTCTGTCCACGGTGGGCACAACTGACCACTGACCCACTCACTGCAATTGCAGTGGGACATAGTGGGAATAACTCCAATAGAGACCGTGGGTCCCTATTATACCAATATAGGCGCGTATGGGACATCACCACTAAAACATTAACGACCCCTAAACACAACAACTATACCCCCTTATGGCACAATAGACTACTCTCAGAGTTTCTCTTGATCCCTGACACAGAGATATGGTGCGAATATGGAATATATTATTTGCACCACATAATTTCCGATGGCACACTTAAAAACTTTGAGGACCTCCAAAATGAGTTCCTGCTGCCCAATTCTATGCTTTTTAGATTCTTCCAGGTGCGTCACGCAGCCCAAGCTCAGTTTCCCCAGCCTTTGCCACAATCTACGCCTAATGTTATTATGGCTGTGGTTAAAGGTGTGGACCCGCGAAAGCTGATCTCTGATTTTTATGTCATGCTTCTCACCCCATCATCTACCACGCTAGCTTACAGCCTTAAACCAAGATGGGAAAGAGAGGTGGGCCCACTGGAGGATGAGGAGTGGAGTGAAGCACTAGACTCGTGCAAGACTGTATCCCCCAAGCTCTCTGACAGGCTGACCCAGTTATACGTGGTGCACCGAGCGTATCTCACCCCCCTAAGAATCGCCCGCTTTAGACGACAGTTTTCTACCTTGTGCACAATGTGTAACCAAACGACGGGCACATTCTTCCATCTACTCTGGGCGTGCCCGGTCCTTCAGGGTCTGTGGAAGCAGATTGTTGACTTCCTCCATGATGACATGGGATCCCCATTGACCCTGGACCCCAAACAATGCTTACTGGGGATATTCCCCGACTCTGAGATGGACAAATTCACTAAAACATTCTTGCATGAAACATTGTTTAATGCTAGAAAAATTATAGCCAGACAGTGGATGAGACCCACTCCCCCCAGCTTCAACGATTGGAAACTAGATATAAATAACACTCTTCCCTACAAAAAGTTCATATACATCAACAGAGGTTGTCCAGATAAGTACTACAAAATCTGGGATCGATGGCTTGAGTCCGCAGACACATGCACTGATGGTCCGTAATACTATACATCCTTCTAGCGTGCAATTCCATGAATAGCGTGGACATAGGGTTTTCCACTTATTGATAGTCACTGAATCCAGTGTTCAATCTGAACAAGTTTTTTGATCTACTGTGCCTATATATGTATAAGCCACATTTCTTGTTTTATGCATTTCTCCAGTATTGCCTTGTAACTTGCAGAATTATGTTCCAAATGTAAATTGTTCAATAAAAAACTTTTTTCTCAAAAAAAAAAAAAAAATAAATAAAAAAAAAGCAAAATAAATAAAAAAAAAAAAAAAAAAAGCACTGCTGTCCCCCCCTGCTCTTGCGCAAAGGCGAACGCAAGCGTCGGTCTAGCGTCATATGTAAAAAGCAATTGCACCATGCATGTGAGGTATCACCGCGAAGGTCACATCGAGGGCAGTAATTTTAGCAGTATACCTCCTCTGTAAATCTAACGTGGTAATCTGTAAAGGCTTTTAAAGGCTTTTAAAAATGAATGTAGTTTGTCGCCGCTGCGCGTTTGTGCGCAATTTTAAAGCATGTCGTGTTTGGTATCCATGTACTCGGCCTAAGATCATCTTTTTTATTTCATCAAACATTTGGGCAATATAGTGTGTTTTAGTGCATTAAAAATAAAAAAAGTGTGGTTTTTCCCCAAAAAATGCGTTTGAAAAATCGCTGCGCAAATACTGTGTGGAAAAAAAATGCAACACCCACTATTTTAATCTGTAGGGCCTTTGCTTTAAAAAAATATATAATGTTTGGGGGTTCAACATAATTTTCTTGCAAAAAAAAAAAAAATGTTTTCATGTAAACAAAAAGTGTCAGAAAGGCTTTGTCTTCAAGTGGTTAGAAGAGGGGATGGTGTGTGACATAATGTTGTGCATACAATGCCAGGAAAGTTCAAAACCCCCCAAATGACCCCATTTTGGAAAGTAGACACCTCAAGCTATTTGCTGAGAGGCATCTTGAGCCCATTGAATATTTTTATTTTTTTGTCCCAAGTGATTGAATAATGACAAAAAGAAAAAAAAAAAAAAAATGTACAAAAAGTTTTCACTAAATGATATATTGCTCAAACATGCCATGGTTATATGTGGAATTGCACCCCAAAATACATTCTGTTGCTTCTCCTGAGTACGGGGATACCACATGTGTGAGACATTTTGGGAGCCTAGCCGCGTACAGAACCCCGAAAACCAAGCACCGCCTTCAGGATTTCTATGGGTGTAAATTTTTGATTTCACTCCTCACTGCCTATCACAGTTTCGGAGGCCATGGAATGCCCAGATGGCACAAACCCCCCCCAAATGACCCCATTTTGGAAAGTAGACACCCCAAGCTATTTGCTGGGAGGTATGTTGAGTATTTTGCAGATCTCGCTTTTTGTCACAAAGTTTTGAAAATTTTAAAAATAAATAAAAATAAATGTCTTTCTTCATTTTTAAAAACAAATGAGAGCTGTAAAATACTCACCATGCCTCTCTGCAAATAGCTTGGGGTGTCTACTTTACAAAATGGGGTCATTTATGGGGGTTTTGTGCTATCTTGGCATTTTATGGCCTTCAAAACTGTCATAGGTAGTGAGGAGTGAAATCAAAAATTTGTGCCCTTAGAAATCCTGAAGGCGGTGCTTGGTTTTCGGGGCCCCGTACGCGGCTAGGCTCTCAAAAAGTCCCACACATGTGGTATCCCCGTACTCAGGAGAAGCAGCAAAAATAGGATTTTTTACTCACCGTAAAATCCTTTTCTCTGAGTCCATGGACCGACACAGCTTCTCTATTGACAAAGTGGGTATTATCCATTAATTAGGAGTGACTAGGCAGAAAAACTTGTAAAAAGTGTTGCATCACACCTTCTACAGTACCGCCCAGGGATCGGACCCTCCGGGTATAACCTCTCAGTCTGCATCTTCGCAGATCAGTTTGTCAAAAAGCAGTACAAACTTAAAAGGAGGGGTGGGTGCTGTGTCGGTCCATGGACTCAGAGAAAAGGATTTTATGGTGAGTAAAAAATCCTATTTACTCTTTCGTCCATGGACCGACACAGCTTCTCTATTGACAAAGTGGGACGTCCCAAAGCAGTGTCAGAGAAAAAACGAGGGGTGGTCACAGCATAAAAATAAACTTCACCCCAAACACAAAACAGCACTCCTCCAACGGAGGAGCTGCAACTCTAAACAGCCGCTTGTAAAACCTTGCGGCCGAAAGAGGCATCCGAAGATGCACCTACATCAATTTTGTAGAATTTTGTGAAACTGTGAGCGGACGACCAAGTCGCCGCTTTACATAATCGGGAAACAGACGCCTGATGTCGGAAAGCCCAAGAGGCACCTATTGCCCTGGTCGAATGCGCCGTGACCGGGAAGGGGGGCGCTTGACCCTTTAAGGCGTTAGCCTGGATTACTATCTGTCGGATCCACCTAGAGATGGTGGCCGATGAGACTGCTTGGCCCTTCTTGGGACCAGCCACCGAAACAAACAGTGAGTCTGACTTCCGGAACCAGTAAGTAGAAGATAGGTATACTCTCAATGCTCGGACAACGTTCAAGGAATGCAACGCCGACTCCTTAGGATTCGACGGCTGAGGACACAAGGATGGAAGTACAATGTCTTCATTGAGATAAAAAGCCGAAACGACTTTTGAAAGGAAGGCTGCGGCCGCAGCACCACCTTATCCTTGTGGAAAATCAAATAGGGAGCCTTGCAGGACAAGGCTGCCAGCTCAGAGACTCGTCTAACTGACGTAACAGCCACCAAAAAGACCACTTTCTGAGAAAGTGTCAACAGGGGAATATCTCTAATATTCTCAAACGGTGCCTTCTGAAGCACCGAGAGGACCAAGTTCAAGTCCCACGGAAGTAACGGGGGACGGACCGGAGGGGCCACATGTCGAACCTCCTGCACAAATGTACTCACGAGAGAGTGAGTCGCCAGGGGTCGCTGAAAAAAGACAGCCAGGGCAGATATCTGACCCTTAATCGTACTTAGGGCAAGCCTTTGGTCCACCACATGCTGTAAAAACAGCAGGATTCTGGAAACCAAATAGGTACGCGGATGCCATTTCATTTCCTCACACATGGAGATGTAGGCCCTCCAAGTGCGGTGATAAACCTTCCTAGAGGACGGTTTTCGAGCACTTCTCATAGTAGAGATTACTGAGTCTGAAGCCTCGTACACATGACCGATTTTCTTGTCCAAAACCGGCAAGAAAAGTGCTGCGAGAGCTTTTTGATCGAGAAAAACGTTCGTGTGTATGGTTTTACGACGAGAAAATTGCCGTGAATCTCGACGAGAAAATAGAGAACCTGCTCTCTATTTTCTCGTCAGGATTCCAGATTTCCTCGTCGTGTTTCTCGTCTGCCTCTTTTGTGACGAGAAAATGGTTTGTGTGTATGCTTTAACTAGTCTTTCAAAAGCGCGCATGCTCAGAAGCAAGTATGAGACGGGAGCGCATCTTCTGGTAAAACAAGCCTTCGTAATGGAGATAGCACATTCGTCACGCTCAAAATTATTGCATCGTTTAAATGTTGTGCATTGAAATCTTCTTTAGAATGTTACATTAATCAAAACGAAAGAACTTCTTTTGCTGCTGATATTCACACAGAGTTATGACTATATTTTTTAAACCTTTTTCATGCTGCTCTTAAGAAGATTTATGTGTATTATATCGTGCAAGTTTTTATGAATATTTTACATTTTTATATTTTTCAAACTGATGTTAATTTTAATTTCGCAATGTTTTGATAGTGATCTCCCATTGAATATTTTAATATATAGTTGTAAAATTTAACACCCTCTTTTTGGGAAATCGGATTCTTTTATTTTTTAGGGGGGTTGTTATCTGTCCCTTTTTTTGTCAGTCAAATGTCTCTGCTTACTCCAAAGCTAAATTTTTAATTTTTACAAATACACATAGTTAAGTATGAACTTAAACAAAAATAACATTTATTCATGTTTCAAATAAAATAAAGAGAAGGCAGCGCTGGAGAACCTGCTGCCATTTGTGCATCCCAGGGACCCCAGACCACACATCAACCCTGTGTGGACACTAAAATTGGGAGCTTGAGAAGGCCAACATTTCTGAGCACAATCTGATGCTGGCCTCCCAGAGGTCAGGAACAGCAGCAGGTGAGATATATGTCCCAAGTGTGTGGTACTACAACAGGCTGCCTTCTGTCCGACCACAATGAAGCAAGGCCATCACTTCCTCGTCTTCCTGGCAACCTTCCCTGCAACCTTTCCTGAAGCCTTCCCTGCAGCCTTCCTTCTTCGTTTGGCTGGAGGCTGGGCCACTGGAGGGGTACTCCTGTCAGGAGGAGGAGGAGGTGGAGGAGAAAGGGGTGGCGCAGAAGAACAAGGTGGAGGTGGAGGAGAAGGGGGTGGGGCAGAAGAACAAGGTGGAGGTGGAGGAGAAGGGGGTGGGGCGGAAGAACAAGGTGGAGGTGGAGGTGGAGGAGAAGGGGGTGGGGCGGAAGATCAAGGTGGAGGAGGAGGTGGAGGAGAAGGGGGTGGGGCAGAAGAAGAAGGTGGAGGTGGAGGAGAAGGGGGTGGGGCAGAAGAAGAAGGTGGAGGTGGAGGAGGAGGTTGAGGTTGGGAGAGTTGTGCCACCTCACAAATTGCAGTATTGGGGGTAATTTTTCCCATCACCCCCTTGTTGAGCAAGGTGATGAGCAGGGGCTCGCATAGGAGGCGTTGCTCCATGCTCATCACCTTGAACTTTGCCTCCACTAGGCCGGCAATGGCCTCTTCAGGGGATGTGGGCTCTTTGAGGGTGGCATGGGCCTCTTTAATAAGGGCCATTGCTGCCTCACTGGTGGTCCTGTCCCTCCTGCCTCTTTTGGGAAATCGGATGGGAGGCACCTGTGATCTGGGGCTTCTCCTTTGCCCTGCCACCTCCTGCCTGCTACTGGGCCCTGCCACCTCCTGGCTGCCACTGGGCCCTGCCACCTCCTGCCTTCCACTGGGCCCTGCCACCTCCTGGCTGCCACTGGGCCCTTCCTCCTCCTGCCTGACAGTTTCCAGACCCTCCTCCTGGCTGATTTCATCCTGTGTATGAAAAAGGGACATAGTTTAATATGTTGCTTTAATCTTTGCCTCCAAATTTATAATCATGATTGAACCAATTAGAATGTAAATCCTGAAATCAGTTTCTAAAATTTACAACTACATCAGATTGACTATTTAGCACCCAATTAAGTGAAGACTAATGTCTAGAGATCTTGATTTCACTTGTGGAACTCTAAATAGTTTATGTTTGTCATCTTGACATATTTGGCAAACATTAATTTTATCCCAATACATTTTCATTTAATACTATACCTGGCTCCAGATAGCCAAATCAGGATCATCCAGGATGGCTGCCTCCTCTTGCTCCAGAGAAGGCTCAGGTTGGCTGCAGGGAAGTCTGGGGGGAAGAGTGGAGAGTGATGGCCTTGCCTCAATGTGGTCATCCAGAAAGGACATCCTGCTGTAGTACCACAAATTTGGGACATAAACATCATCTGCTGCTGCTCCTGACCTCTGAGAAGCCAGGACCTTAGAGCGTTCAGTCCTGTAGGTGCCTCTCAAGCTCCCAATTTTAGTGTCCACCTGTTTTGCTGTGGCTGTGGGCACCTTGGTATGCACAAATGGGAGCAGGGTCTCCAGCGCTGCTTTTCTCACCCCTCTTTTTTTGTGGATGGGGTTTTTCGTCTCCCACAGAGCGGGCAGCTCCCTTACCCGGTCTATAAATTCTGCAAGGAATTCCTTGTCACTTATAAACACATTCATTTTGGGTCTGCAAGTAAAATAAATAATATATAACTAATGTGAGGCACACAGTCTAACCTCCTTAACATCATAGTCACCATATATATTCTACAACATTCTCAAGACAGTATAGGCCAACTATTTGTCCAAGTCACAAAATCACATACCTTCGTTCGCACGTCCGTAACTTGAACTCCTCTCTCCGCACACCGAACGTAGTATAGTCACATGTGTGTTTGCTATATATACACCACGCATGCGTCAAACTACGAACACGTCGCTCTGCATGACGTTCTAACTAACATCTTTTCCCCGCCCCTTCTCTTTCGGCGCGCAGACAGATATGGCGGAGTTACAGCAGGTGTCTGATAATTCCGCAACTAACGAGGAGGAGACAAGCCCGGAGACCGAGGAAACGTCACGATCAAGGAGGAGATTCAAGGCATCTAATATGTCTTTTGCGGAGATGGCGGAGATGGTGGACATCTTGCTCAAGTCTGATTATGACGCAAAGCATGGGCCGTATAGCAAACCAAATAGAAGGAAGGCCAAAATCCTCAAGAAAGTCGTGAAGAGCCTGAAGACGAATTTCGGGGTGAAACGCTCAAATGAGCAGCTCAGAAAGAGGTGGTCAGACCTCAAACTGAGGGAGCCAGAGCAGTTAAGGAGCATTAAGAGAATGCTAGCAAAAAGTAAGTAAAATGTACACTTTTCGGCTATTAATGTTTTTCTCAACTTACATGTTGCTCCTTTTTGTGATTTTATCATATTGGACTCCCTTCCATAATTTAATAATTTGAACTTGGTTTGGCACAGTAATCGTTCGTTACGTTACAGACACTTCGTTCGGCCACTATCCGCTGTTTTGGCTTATTTTATAGCCACAAAAGTAATTAGACATCTGCATGTTTTTTTAACATTTGTGTTCAAAAATTTTAGGCTAGATGATGTGTTTGTAAAGAGAATGAAATGCAAACTTTAGTCAGTGTAAAGGAGAGGACACTCAGCAGCTGGTACCACATCTGTACTTTGGAGCACTATAGTGTGGGCCACAAGACCCGCCTTTTTTGGGTGTCCCACACAGGTGCATTAGTGATTTTTTGTGGTGCCTCCATGTCTAAAAACTGACAGCCAAAGGTGAATACTAAACATATTATTGGTCAGAAATAATGCATTCATCTTTAACTTCCGCCCAAACACACACTTGTAACCCACTTCCAAACAATTTAGCCTGTTTTTATTTTTCATAGAGAATTTCAGTGTGATAAATAGACCTTTTGTTTGATTCTCATAGGGGAGAGAAGACTGGGAGGAGAACACTCCAGGGAGCACAGGAACCCCACAGCTTCACAACAACCCCAAACTCCCAAAGACCCACAACCGAAGGATGTTGAGGAAGTTGAGGTGGAGGAAGGAGAAGTGCAGGAAGGAGAGGTGGATGACGTTGTGGAACTGGTCACCACAACAGGTCAGTATCTGACACCACAGCTTCAGGTAAGAGATGTAGGCCTGCAGAGTTATAATACCTTTTGTATTTTGTTTTTAGGGGATGTAAATGTTGTGGTGAAGGATAGTACACGTTTCTCTGCTGACAGTGCCCTCCGAATAATACAGCAAGTGATGGAATGTAGCACGGAACTGGACAGAATAAAACAAATAATTCATGCGATGGATCAAACATTTAAAGACATTCTCAATGTTTTGGGGAGAATCGAATAAGTCAACCAAACCCCCATTTTTTTTTCAGGAATGACTGTTCATCAACCTTTTATACTGTTTTTGACAATGCAACCAGCCAAAAATTGAATATGCACACAGTGTGTCAACATGTGCTATCTGCCATCAGGGGATATCCATGTACGTCTTTTGGGGGTGCAACCCCTTCCTCGTATCTAAAGTAGGTGAACTGAGGAAGGGGTTGCACCCCCAAAACACGTCCATTGATCACCCCTGATGGCAGATAGCACATGTTGACAATAGGGATCAGGAGTCTCAAATCCCTAGTGGAAATTAATACAAAATGTGTGCATATTCAATTTTTGGCTGGGCAAGGGGTGGCAAGACCCCATATTAGGACGGGCACATAGAGACATAGTTTGTGTAAGTGAATGTGTCAGATTGCTCAGAGGTATCCAATGTTGTAATTTTTGGAATGCAACTGTTTTTGTATTTTCCTAAGAAAATAATTGGCGGTTTGTGGCCAGGAAAAAAAAAAAAAGAAGGAAACGTGTGTGAATGTGCACAGAGTAAAATGTTTGAACAGAAACAACGTGTAGCTTCTTTTTTCAATACGCTCTAACCTGATTTGTGTTTTTTTTAAGGTTACATAGTGAAATGGTTGTTATTTACTAAAGGAAAATACACTTGGCGCTACAAATGCACTAAGACAAACTAGGAGACAGGAAACAAACCTAAGTTAAAATTAGAAATCAGATTTTTATTTTAATCATTCTCCAGGAATCTTTAGCCATAGCCTGGCATAGGAATTGCCCCCCTACCCGTGAAATATTCCATATATTTGTCCCGAACCTCACGGGCATTTTGGGGGGGCAAGCCAGGATGGGCAGATTCCAGGCCCGGCAGGGGATTAGCAGGTGAAAGTCCAGCCTCAGGCAATACTGAGCCCATATATGAATTAGATTTTCTGCTGAGAAAATTGTGTAGCACACAGCAGCATAAAACGACATAGTTTATTTTGTAGTCCGCCAAGTGGATGGAAGTCATAAAAATGCGGAACCGGCTGGCCATTATGCCGAAGGCATTTTCAACGACTCTTCGGCCCCTGGCCAGCCGGTAATTGAACACCCTCTTCTCTGGGGTCAGGGTCCTCTGAGGAAATGGCCTCATAAGATGCGGTCCGAGTCCAAAGGCTTCATCAGCCAAGAAAACAAAGGGGAGTCCTTCAATATTCCCTGCATCCGGTGGCAATGCAAGGTCGTCACTCTGGAGACGGAGGGCAAACTCCGTCTGGATGAAGGATCCCCCATCGGACATCCGGCCATTCTTCCCTACATCAACATAGAGGAATTCATACCGTGCTGACACCACCGCCATCAGCACAATGCTATGAAACCCCTTGTAATTGAAGTAGTAGGACCCAGAACGGGGTGGCGGCACGATGCGGACGTGCTTCCCGTCTATGGCACCACCGCAAATGGGGAAGTCCCACCGCGTGGCAAACTCCGATGCCACAGTCTGCCATTCCTGTGGCGTGGAAGGAAGCTGGGGAGTCAAACAAGATGAAAGAAAATTAGAAATGAAAAATATTACATTACAAGGAGATTATAATAAAAAACATTAGAGGCCAACATCAATCAAATTCTACGTTTATTAAGGTGTTTTCAATAAGTGTAATGGAAGGCTCATGTTTCATATTCATCACCCCCTCTGATGGTCCATTAATACATGATTTTGGGGGGGGGGATGTGTTTGGCCACAGGATAGCAGTGCAGTGGCGGTGAGTCCAGAGTGGGCGCTGGAACACTGCCCCCTCTCTCCTGTGCCCGTCACTCAGAACAATACATAGGTTCTTGCCTTGCATTAACCTATGTATTGTCAATGCCGCCCACTATTCAGGTGTATGGCCCCCTGTTAAGCGACCAACATATGAATAACTGCGGCATTTATGGGGTGAAAATTGCATATCAGAAACAGGGAGGCAAATAGGCTTGCACATTACAGCCTGAGGGATGTAATTGGCTTCATAAAAGTTAAATAGGGGACGCAGGGGGGGGGGAGCATTCCTTGGGTAAACACTGACAGGCTGCTCTGCCAATCATGTTCACCAAGTCTGTTTAATGGTAACATGATTGGCTGATGCAACATCAAGGGAAGGAGAAGACATCAAGGACAGAAGAAGGATGGCGCTGACCACAAGAAGGTATGTGCAGGGCTGGGGACAAAATGGCTGCATTGGAGGGGACAAAATGGCTGCATTGGAGGGGACAAAATGGCTGCATTAGAGGGGACAACTGGGGGCGTTTAATAGGCACCTTTGCAAAAATGGAGGAAGTTTATTTCCTAAATTGGGGTTGGACCCCCAAACATTTGTTGCAACAGGCGCCCCTGCTGGAAAGGTTAGTAAAGGGAAATATGCATGGAGGAGAAAAAAGGGGCAATCTAAAGCTTCCAGCATGCATGGGGACAAAGGGGACATTCTCAGCATATTACAATCATGGTAATTAGGGAAGGATGAAAGAAATACAATACATTATCATTAGTGTTGAGCAGACCCGAACTGTAAAGTTCGGGTCCGTACCGAATTTTGGCTTTTTCCCGACCCCGGACCCGGACCCGGATTTTGCGCTAAAGTCCGGGTTCGGGTCCGGATTCGGGAATTTAATGGCGCAGTTAGAAATGCTTCAGGGGCCAGCCAATCACCATTTGATTAGCTGGTGTGCCCTTAGAAGCCATCATAGCCATGCCTACTAATGGCATGGCTGTGATTGGTCAGTGCAACATGTGACCCAGCATGTGACCAGCTTCTATATAAGCAAGAGGCACACAGCACAGATCGTCACTCTGCTTTTAGACAGTGTAGGGAAAGGATCCTGGCTGCTGTTGCTGTGAGGGAGAGAATTATATGATAGGAGTTAGTCCTGATTCTGCAATCTACTGATAGAAAAGATAGAGAGACAGTGTAGTGTAGTGTAGTGTAGGGGCAGGATCCTGTTTGTGCTTTCAGGGAGAGAGATTTAGATAGGAGTCCAGATTGAGAGATATAATAGCTCAGCGATCTGCATAGGTTTATCTGTTTGTGTTGCAAGCTCAGTGCACCAGCACTGCATTACGTTGAGTGATACACCTATTCCATTTAGTGGCTGTATTGTGCTCTTGCTAAAAGACCCATTTCGGGCAGAAAAAAAAAAAAAAAAAAACAAAACAAAAAAAAGGCACTTTATTGTGCTTTTGCTAAAAAGACCCATTTTTGGGCCCCCCCAAAAAAAAAAAAAAAGGCACTTTATTGTGCTGTTGCAAAAAAAAAAAAGGCACTTTGTTGTGCGCAAAAAAGACCTATTTTTGGGCAAAAAAAATATTTTGCAGTGTATATCTCTAGTTGTGTGAAATAACCAATTTCTATATATTTTTCTTGTACTATGCTATACTAAAAAAAAAAAAACAACTTTTTTTTGAATAGCATTCTCTGCAGCTGTGCGATTCAGCGGTTATATACTGTGGGTGTGTTGTGCTCTTCCAAAAAACGCCATTTAGGGCCACAGAAAATATTTTGCAGTGTGAAATACACATCTGGAGGTGTGTGAAATAAACAATTTCTATATATTGTACAGTGCTATACTAAAAAAAAAAACTTTTTTTTTGAATAGCATTCTCTGCACTTCTATAGCTGTGCGATTCAGTGGTTGAATACTGTGGTTGTGTTGTGCTCTTCCAAAAAACGCCATTTAGGGCCACAGAAAATAAATTGCAGTGTGAAATACACATGTGGAGGTGTGTAAAATAAACAATTTCTATATATTGTACAGTGCTATACTAAAAAAAAAAACTTTTTTTTTGAATAGCATTCTCTGCACTTCTATAGCTGTGCGATTCAGTGGTTAAATACTGTGGTTGTGTTGTGCTCTTCCAAAAAACGCCATTTAGGGCCACAGAAAATATTTTGCAGTGTGAAATACACATCTGGAGGTGTGTAAAATAAACAATTTCTATATATTGTACAGTGCTATACTAAAAAAAACAACATTTTTTTTGAATAGCATTCTCTGCACTTCTATAGCTGTGCGATTCAGTGGTTAAATACTGTGGTTGTGTTGTGCTCTTCCAAAAAACGCCATTTAGGGCCACAGAAAATATTTTGCAGTGTGAAATACACATGTGGAGGTGTGTAAAATAAACAATTTCTATATATTGTACAGTGCTATACTAAAAAAAACAACATTTTTTTTGAATAGCATTCTCTGCACTTCTATAGCTGTGCGATTCAGTGGTTAAATACTGTGGTTGTGTTGTGCTCTTCCAAAAAACGCCATTTAGGGCCAGAGAAAATATTTTGCAGTGTGAAATACACATCTGGAGGTGTGTGAAAAAACAACATTATTTTTAAAAAGCATTCTCTGGCCTCTGCAGCTGTGCGATTCAGCGGTTATATACTGTTGGGGTTGTTGTGCTCTTGCAAAAAACGCCATTTAGGGCCACAGAAAATATTTTGCAGTGTGAAATACACATCTGGAGGTGTGTGAAATAAACAATTTCTATATATTGTACAGTGCTATACTAAAAAAAAAAAACATTTTTTTTGAATAGCATTCTCTGCACTTCTATAGCTGTGCGATTCAGTGGTTAAATACTGTGGTTGTGTTGTGCTCTTCCAAAAAACGCCATTTAGGGCCACAGAAAATAAATTGCAGTGTGAAATACACATGTGGAGGTGTGTAAAATAAACAATTTCTATATATTGTACAGTGCTATACTAAAAAAAACAACATTTTTTTTGAATAGCATTCTCTGCACTTCTATAGCTGTGCGATTCAGTGGTTAAATACTGTGGTTGTGTTGTGCTCTTCCAAAAAACGCCATTTAGGGCCACAGAAAATATTTTGCAGTGTGAAATACACATCTGGAGGTGTGTGAAAAAACAACATTATTTTTAAAAAGCATTCTCTGGCCTCTGCAGCTGTGCGATTCAGCGGTTATATACTGTTGGGGTTGTTGTGCTCTTGCAAAAAACGCCATTTAGGGCCACAGAAAATATTTTGCAGTGTGAAATACACATCTGGAGGTGTGTGAAATAAACAATTTCTATATATTGTACAGTGCTATACTAAAAAAAAAAACATTTTTTTTGAATAGCATTCTCTGCACTTCTATAGCTGTGCGATTCAGTGGTTAAATACTGTGGTTGTGTTGTGCTCTTCCAAAAAACGCCATTTAGGGCCACAGAAAATATTTTGCAGTGTGAAATACACATCTGGAGGTGTGTGAAAAAACAACATTATTTTTAAAAAGCATTCTCTGGCCTCTGCAGCTGTGCGATTCAGCGGTTATATACTGTTGGGGTTGTTGTGCTCTTGCAAAAAACGCCATTTAGGGCCACAGAAAATATTTTGCAGTGTGAAATACACATCTGGAGGTGTGTGAAATAAACAATTTCTATATATTGTACAGTGCTATACTAAAAAAAAAAAACATTTTTTTTGAATAGCATACTCTGCACTTCTATAGCTGTGCGATTCAGTGGTTAAATACTGTGGTTGTGTTGTGCTCTTCCAAAAAACGCCATTTAGGGCCACAGAAAATAAATTGCAGTGTGAAATACACATGTGGAGGTGTGTAAAATAAACAATTTCTATATATTGTACAGTGCTATACTAAAAAAAACAACATTTTTTTTGAATAGCATTCTCTGCACTTCTATAGCTGTGCGATTCAGTGGTTAAATACTGTGGTTGTGTTGTGCTCTTCCAAAAAACGCCATTTAGGGCCACAGAAAATATTTTGCAGTGTGAAATACACATCTGGAGGTGTGTGAAAAAACAACATTATTTTTAAAAAGCATTCTCTGGCCTCTGCAGCTGTGCGATTCAGCGGTTATATACTGTTGGGGTTGTTGTGCTCTTGCAAAAAACGCCATTTAGGGCCACAGAAAATATTTTGCAGTGTGAAATACACATCTGGAGGTGTGTGAAATAAACAATTTCTATATATTGTACAGTGCTATACTAAAAAAACAAACATTTTTTTTGAATAGCATTCTCTGCACTTCTATAGCTGTGCGATTCAGTGGTTAAATACTGTGGTTGTGTTGTGCTCTTCCAAA
This sequence comes from Rana muscosa, assembly GCA_029206835.1. NCBI lineage: Eukaryota > Metazoa > Chordata > Amphibia > Anura > Ranidae > Rana > Rana muscosa. The sequence goes on along the minus strand of CM055128.1, from coordinate 91,984,318 downwards.
AAACACCATTTAGGGCCACAGAAAATATTTTGCAGTGTGAAATACACATCTTGGAGGTGTGTAAAATATACAATTTCTATATATTCTTCTTGTACAGTGCTATACTAAAAAAAACAACCTTTTTTTTTTAATAGCATTTTCTGTAGCTGTGCGATTCAGCGGTTACGTGCTGTGGGTGTGTTGTGGTCTGGCAAAAAACGCCATTTAGGGCCACAGAAAATATTTTGCAGTGTGAAATACACATCTGGAGGTGTGTGAAATAAACAATTTCTATATATTTTCCTTGTACTGTGCTATACTAAAAAAAACAACCTTTTTTTTTTTGAATAGCATTTTCTGCAGTTCTGTAGCTGTGCGTTTCAGCGGTTAAATACTGTGGGTGTGTTGTGGTCTTCCAAAAAACGCCATTTAGGGCAAGATCCTAAATTTGGAAAATATGAGGGGAAGGTCAAAGGGACGTGGTGGCCCCGGTCGTGGTGCTGCTGGTGGAGCTCCTGTTGCAGGGAGAGGACGTGGTGGATCTGTGCCAGCTACACGCACAAGTGAAACACCTTCCTCAGGTGCGAGTAGGCGACCGAGCCTGCGGCGGTATTTTGTCGCGCCTAATGAGGCTGTACCAATGTTTAGGCCAGGACAAGTACAGGCGATAGTAGATTGGGTTGCTGACAGTGCCTCGGGTTCCTTCACATTGTCTCCCACCCACTCTTCTGATGAAAGATCAGAGTTGGCACCTGAAGCCCATGTCCATCAGTCTTTCACCTCACCCCCTTGCAAATCAGCCAAGCAGTCTGAGCCCCAAATCATGCAGCAGTCTCTTCTGCTTTTCGATGACTCTGTTAGCAGGGTTTCCCAGGGCCATCCACCTAGCCCTGCCCCAGAAGTGGAAGAGATTGAGTGCACCGATGCCCAACCACTTATGTTTCATGATGGGTACATGGGAGGACCATCGCAGCACGTCTCGGATGATGACGAAACACAGGTGCCAACTGCTGCTGCTTTCGCAATTGTGCAGACAGACATGGAGGGCAGGGGTGAAGACTGGGTGGAAGATGATGTGGAGGACGATGAGGTCCTCGACCCCACATGGAATCAACGTTATGCAGGTGACCAGTGTAGTTCGGAGGAAGAGGCGGTGGTCGCACAGAGCCACCAGCACAGCAGAAGAGGGAGCAGGGTGCAAAAACGGAGCATTCGTCCCCTAGACAGTACATCTGCTACTGCCCAACGCAGCAAGGGACCGAGCACACCAAAGCCAGGTCCAAGGACTTCCCTAGCGTGGCAGTTCTTCACACAGTGTGTTGATGACAAGACACGAGTGGTTTGCACGCTGTGCAATCAGAGCCTGAAGCGAGGCATAGACGTTCTCAACCTGAGCACAAGCTGCATGACCAGGCATCTAAGTGCAAAGCACGAGCTGCAGTGGAGTAGACACCTCAAAAAACAAGAAAGGTCTCTGGCTCCTCCTGCTTCCTCTTCTGCTGCAGTCTCGGCCTCTTCATCCACCTCTGTAGTGACAGTGGCACCTGCCACCCCGCAAACAGAGGATCTGCCAGCAACACTACCACCTGGGTCACCAACCATCTCCACAATGTCCCATGGAAGCGTTCAGCTCTCTATCTCCCAAACATTGGAGCGGAAGAGGAAGTACCCCCCTATCCACCCGCGATCCCTGGCCCTGAATGCCAGCATTTCAAAATTCCTGGCCTTTGAAATGCTGTCATTCCGTCTGGTGGAGACGCAGAGTTTTAAAAGCCTGATGGCATTGGCTGTCCCGCAGTACGTCGTGCCCAGCCGCCACTACTTTTCCAGGCGAGCCATACCTTCCCTGCACAACCAGGTGGGGGACAAAATCAGGTGTGCACTGCGCAACGCCATCTGTGGCAAGGTCCACCTAACTACGGATGCGTGGACCAGTAAGCACGGTCAGGGACATTATATCTCTCTAACAGCACACTGGGTAAATGCAGTGGCGGCTATGCCTGAGGCAGATAGCGGTTTGGCGCATGTCCTTCCACCACCGAGGATTGCAGGGCGCTTCAGTTTGCCTCCTGTTGCTAACTCCTCCTTCTCCGCTTCCTCATCCTCTACCGCCTCCTCATCCATTCAGCGTAACACCTTCACCACCAACTTCAGCACAGCCAGGGGTAAACGACAGCAGGCAGTTTTAAAACTTTCCTGTTTGGGGGAAAATCCCCACACCGCGCAGGAGTTGTGGAGGGACATGGAACAACAGACCGATGAGTGGTTGCTGTCAGTGAGCCTCAAGCCCGGCCTGGTGGTGTGCGATAATGGGCGAAATCTCGTAGCAGCTCTGGGTCTAGCCGGTTTGACGCACATCCCTTGCCTGGCGCATGTGCTGAACTTGGTGGTCCAGAGGTTCCTTAAAAATTACCCCAATATGCCAGAGCTGCTGCAGAAAGTGCAGGCTGTCTGTGCGCACTTTCGGCGTTCTCACCCTGCTGCTGCTCGCCTGTCAGCGCTGCAGCGTAACTTCGGCCTTCCCGCTCACCGCCTCATATGTGACGTGCCCACAAGGTGGAACTCCACCTTGCACATGCTGGCCAGACTGTGCGAGCAGCAGCAGGCAATAGTGGAGTTTCAGCTGCAGCAATCACGCGTGAGTCGCTCTGCGGAACAGCACCACTTCACCACCAATAACTGGGCCTCCATGCGAGACCTGTGTGCCTTGTTGCGCTGTTTCGAGTACTCCACCAACATGGCCAGTGCCAATGACGCCGTTCTCAGCGTTACTATCCCAGTTCTATGCCTCCTTGAAAAAACGCTTCGTGCGATGATGGAAGAGGATGTTGCACAGGAGGATGAGGAGGAGGAGGAGGAAGCGGGATCATTTCAAAGGCTTTCAGGGCAGTCTTTCACAAGTGGCTACGAGGGTGGGTTCCTGCACCAACAAACGCCAGGTACACAATTGTCCGGCAGAAAGGGCACAGTTCTGGAGGATGACAAGGTGGAGGAGGAGATGGAGGAGGAGGAGGAGGAGGAGGAGCCATGTTCACAGCAGGGTGGCACTCAGACCAGCTCGTGGCCATTACTGGTGCGTGGCTGGGGGGATACAGAGGACACAGACGATACACCTCTCACAGAGGACAGCTTTTCTTTGCCTCTGGGCAGCCTGGCACACATGAGCGATTACATGCTGCAGTGTTTCCGCAATGACAGCCGAGTTGCCCACATTTTAACTGGTGCTGATTACTGGGTGGCCACCCTGCTGGATCCCCGTTACAAGGACAACGTACCGTCCTTAATTCCCTCACTGGAGCGGGATCGTAAGATGCGCGAGTACAAGCGCACGCTGGTAGACGCGCTGCTGGTGGCATTCCCACCTGACAGCGGGCGTACGGTGGAAGCACAAGGCGAAGGCAGAGGAGGAGGAAGAGGTCGCCAATGCAGCCGGGGCACCGGCAGCACCTCAGAAGGCAGGGTTAGCATGGCCGAAATGTGGAAAAGCTTTGTCAGCACGCCACAACAACCAGCACCACCAGCTGAGATGGAACGTCTTAGCAGGAGGCACCATTTCATCAACATGGTTGAGCAGTATGTGTCCACAGGCCTACACGTACTGGATGACGGGTCTGCCCCCTTTAACTTCTGGGTCTCCAAATTGGGCACATGGCCTGAGCTTGCCGTTTATGCCTTGGAGGTGCTGGCCTGCCCTGCAGCCAGTGTATTATCTGAATGTGTATTTAGCACGGCAGGGGGCGTTATCACAGACAAGCGCAGCCGCCTGTCCAGAGCCAATGTGGACAAGCTCACGTTCATTAAAATGAACCAGGCATGGATCCCACAGGACTTGTCCGTACCTTGTGCAGAATAGACATGTATACCGGTGTTGTGACAAACTGTCCGGCCATCGGATTGTGCCCGGCCCGTACTGCGCAGGCGCAGCGCTTGCGCAGTACAGAGGACAAGGAGATTCACAAAATCTCCGAAGATGAACGGCGCCTGCGCTGTGAGTGCAGGTTCAAGCCCCACCATCCAAGAGGACATACGGTAGCACATAGTAACAGGGCCCCTCACGGGCTCGCTTCGATCGTGGCCTTGCTTGGCTCGGCTTGAACCACGGATGGTGTGGCCTTCACCTGAACTCAACACGCAGGCGCCGTTAGTCTTGGGAAATTTTTGAAATCCCCTTGTCCTACATACTCAGCAAGCGCAGTACAGGGCGGACACTATTCGACAGGGGACAGAATTCGACACATCACCGGCCTTACCCAGCCATTGTTGTATTTTTGAACCAGTGTTGGCTACCTCGTCCTCCTCCACCGCCGCTTCCACCTACACAGCCACATCCACCGCCACCTCAACCTCCTACTCCATATGGACCTCGTCCTGCTAGGCCAAGATTAAAATTTTTATTTTATTTTTTTGTAGCGCACAGATCCTTTCCCCCTTACCTGCCTTTATGTTGTTGGCTCTTCGCAGGAGGGAGAAAGGCACACCGCACTACCAGCCCGTATCCTCCTATATAAAGAGGTTGAGCGGTGTACTTGACGGGCCGTGTCCACAGCCGGAGTCAAAACTCCTCCAGAGGATGATTCTCACCTCTACTGTAGGTAGAGGCAAGTCCTTTAATTGCCAGTAAAGTCAATGTCCACACCAGCTGAAACTCCAACTCTTATTCTCTCATGGCAAAATAAACTGTACTCAGATAGAAAAGGTTAGAGCAAAGAAACAGGACAGCTTAAGGTGTGGAGGAGGTCCAGGCACAAACGTAGCACATTCACTTCACTGCTTAGGTTTCTCAAACAGTTTTTGGCGCACGGTCTCTGCCACAGACATTGAGGTTGGTCTCTGCCACAGACCGGGTGTACAAGGCCCCTGCCACAGACCTGGAGAACTTTGGTCTCTGCCACAGACTAGGGTGTATAAGGCCCCTGCCACGGGCCTGGAGAACTTTGGTCTCAGCCACAGACCAGGGTGTATAAGGCCCCTGCCACGGGCCGGTTGAATAAGGCCTCTGATACAGTCAAGGTGACCTTGAGCTTCTCCTTCTACGAACCTAGCCCATATCAAGGGGAAGACATCTCTCCAGGGAGTCAACAGACCATTCCTTCACCGTGACTCCCGCATCGGTCCATCAGAATGATCCTCCCTTCCCTGGAACAGGGTCCCCTACACGAGGCGGCTCTGGACTCCAGGCTTTACTCCCGCCCCTAGGCCTCCATACCCAGGGCAGCAAGAACTCCAGGATAGTACCTCACCCCGGGCTAAAGGTGCCCGAGATGGAACAGGAACACATGCACCCAGGCCGAAGGCACCTGGGCGCGGACCCCACTGGACATCAGCCCCCAGGCCAAAGGTCTGCCCCTTTTATATGCTCTCCTGGCATGCACAGCAGGTTCCCCGCCCCGCTGTACTACTGCCAAGAGGGGACACAAAAGGCGCCACCTGTAGGCAGCAGGGAACTGCACACCAATACTGTCCCCCGAGGACAAAATGGTCCATGAATCCTACAGAATTAGGGTATTTGAGCCTATTTACCACTCAAACACTTTCCTTAAATTTAGCACCCCGCTACATTTTTATTTCAAAGTATTTTATTTTCCCACTAGCTTATCCATTAAATTAAATAATTTATTCCAGAAAGGGCGTATTCTGGGGCATTCCCACCATATGTGTTGCATCGTGCCGTTGAGTTTCTGAGGTTCTTAATGACTTCCTGCACCTCTTCTGCTGAAAATCGGGCCTCCAGCATATTTTTTAATTTTTTTATTTTTTTTATGTTCTTTTAAGTTATTTCCTATCCACATTTGTTTGCAGAGCACTTGCCATGTTCTTAACAACATTTTGCTGCCATTTGCAGCCCTCTAGCCCTTTCCATTACTTTTTTAGAGCCTTTTTAGTCGTCAGAAGTCCGGGTCCCCATTGACTTCAATGGGGTCCGGGTCCGGGTTCGGGTTAAAGTTCGGTCCCGAATCCGAACTTTTTTCCGAAGTTCGGCCGAACCCGCCGGACCCGAATATCCAGCTACCCGCTCAACTCTAATTATCATACATGAAATACATAAAATGTGATGTTAATGGAGAAAACTTACCCTAATATAGTCCTCCTGCAGGACTTGTATAATGGCAGAACAGGTGTCTGGGATTATGAGGCCCAGAGCCTGGGGGGAGATGCCTGTCGTGAACTTCAAGTCCTGAAGACTTCTCCCTGTCGCCAGATAACGTAAGGTGGCGATGAGCCTCTGCTCAGCACTGATGGCTTCCCGCATAACGGTGTCCTGCCTGGTAATATAGGGGGACACCAAAGCCAACAGTTCCTGAAAAACGGGGTCAGACATCCGCAGAAAATTCCTGTAGTCCTCAGGATTATTCTCGACTATCTCCCGCAGCAGAGGCATGTGGCAGAATTGGTCCCGCTGGAGCAACCAATTCTTGGTCCATGAACTCCTCCTCACACCATTCATGGACTGGTCTTGGTCCAAAACAAGCAGACCAACACCAAGCGCACGCACAGCACGAACTCGACGACGAGAACGTCCAGGCGACATGGCTAGGAAACGGTCGTCTTATCAGAACGTACAGAACAGAACGCACTTTAGAACAGCAAGGCCTATGAATAACGAACTGAAAATCAGAAACGAACGGGCAAGAACGCACTGTAAAACAGATATGACCTGCCTAGACGCCCTGAAAGTCAAGATACGAACCCACAAGCACAAACTGAACCTCAGAAAACAAACTGAAAAGCACGAAGACTGAAAAGCGCGAATCGTCTCTTCCCAAACTTTTACTTCACACGCGGTAACACGAGATCAGCAAAAGCAGCCCAAGGGGTGGCGCCAAGAAAATCGATCTTCCCCTTTATAGTGCCGTCGTACGTGCTGGACGTGAGCGCGGAGAACAACGAGGAAATTGGGAAATGTCAGTGTGTACGCATAGAAAGCTTGACGAGAAACTCGTCAAGGTTAACAAGAATCTCGTCGAAAAAAACGACGTGATTTTAACGACGAGAAACTCGGTCGTGTGTACGAGGCTTCACAGGCCCCGGTCTCTCAGTACCTGGTTCTCAACAGCCATGCCATTAAAGCCAGTGACTGTAAAGCAGGATGGAATATGGGACCTTGCGATAGCAGGTCCTTCTGTAGTGGTAGGCGCCAGGGGACGTCTGCTACCAGACGTACTAGATCGGCGTACCAAGGACGCTGAGGCCAATCTGGAGCGATTAGGATCATTGGAATTCCCTCTGCCTCCACTCTGCGGAGCAGAAGAGGAAGAAGCCTTAAGGGAGGGAAGGCATAGATTAGCCGATACTGACCCCACGATGCTACCAACGCGTCCGTTGCGTCTGCCCATGGGTCTCTTGACCGGGCCACAAATCTCAATACCTTCCGATTGAGTCGGGAAGCCAGAAGATCTACGTCTGGTGTGCCCCATCTTTGGCAGAGGAGTTGGAACACCTCCGGGTGTAAGGACCATTCTCCCTGGTCCAGCATCTGTCGGCTCAGGTAGTCCGCCTGACAGTTTTCCACACCCGGAATGTACACGGCCGATAGTGCCGGTACGCTCTTCTCTGCCCACTTCAGGATGCGAGCAACCTCCGATGCTGCATCTGAGCTTCTTGTTCCTCCTTGATGATTGACATATGCCACCGCTGTGGCGTTGTCTGACTGGATCCTGACTGGACGCCCTTGCAGCCTCTGAGACCATTTGAAGAGGCACAGCTTGATTGCCCGGATCTCCAGGACATTGATCGGCAGGAGGGCTTCCTCTGGGGTCCAGCGACCTTGCGCCGACTGGACACCCCAGACTCCCCCCCAACCTGTAAGGCTGGTGTCCGTCGTGATCACTATCCAGTAAACCGGAAGAAATGACTTCCCGGCCATTAGAGCCGGTGCTGTCAGCCACCATACCAGGGATCTCCTGACTAGGTGGCTCACTCGGATTTGATAATCCAGAGATGAAGGGCATCTGTTCCATCTGGACAGAACTTCCTTCTGTAACACTCGAGTGTGGTATTGGACATATGGGACCGCCTCGAAGGAGGCTACCATGAGGCCCAATACTCGCATGCAAAAACGGAGTGACGACCAATTCCTGGAAGTCAGCTGCCGTACTGCAGCCCGGAGGGTCTGCAACTTCTCCACAGGGAGGAATACCTTTGCCTCTGAGGAATCCAGAATCAACCCCAGGTACACTAGGCGTTGAGTGGGCACCAATACTGACTTTTGCGTGTTTAGTATCCAACCACAGTCTCGAAGAGTCTGACAGGTAATGGACACGCTTACCTCTAATTCTGAGCTTGAAGGAGCCTTCAGCAGAAGGTCATCCAAGTAGCCTGTGATAGCGATACCCCGCTGTCTTAGAAGTGCCAGAATTGGAGCGAGCACCTTGGTGAACGTCCTGGGTGCTGAGGCAAGGCCCAATGGGAGGGCCACAAACTGGTAGTGGTCCTTCCCGATAGCAAATCGCAGAAACCTCTGGTGTCTGGAGTATATGGGGACATGCAGGTATGCGTCCTTGATGTCCAAGGAGGCCAGAAAGTCCCCCGGATGGAGAGCCATGACTACAGATCGAACCGACTCCACCCGAAATCTTTGTACCTTCACAAAGCAATTGAGGGCTCTGAGATCCAAGCTTGGACGAACCCCCTCCTTCTTCGGCACAAAGAACAGATTTGAGTAAAAACCCCGTTCCAGTTCTGGAACTGGAATAACTACCCCGCGTTCCAGTAGACCCTGGACCACCCTATACAGGGCCTCCCGACGGGTCGGTAGTAGCTGGAGATTGGAGGTCTTGAATCTGTCCGGTGGACAAGAGAGAAACTCTATCTTGTAGCCTGAGGAGATTACTTCGCAAACCCACCTGTCGGAGATTAGAGCTGTCCACTGAGTCGCAAATTTGTGAAGACATCCGCCCACCCGAGAGCTGGGTGGGGGTGGACCTTCATGTGGACGCAAATTTGTCCGCAGGCTTATTGGGTATGCGGGACCAGGGACGCTTTTGTCCTTGGGCAGGCGCTTTATCGGCCTGGGGTCTTTTCCCTGTCGCCCTAGGGGGACGAAAAAACCGCTTGCGTGCATTAAAAGAGGGCCCTTGCCCCTTGGCATGGCCCCTTACCCTTGCTAATTTGGGGAAGCAAAGTGCTTTTACTTCCTGTGGCATCCTTGATGATGTCATCCAGAGAAGCCCCAAAAAGTCTGTCGCCCTTAAAAGGCAGATCAAACAGGGCTTTCTTGGAATTCTGGTCCGCAGACCAGCCTTTTAGCCAGATCAGGTGGCGTATTGCTACTGCATAAACCAAAGTTTTAGACAGCAGGGGAATAGTATTCATGTCTGACTCGCAGACAAACCTAAGGCCCTGGACCAACTGGTCGGCCAATGTTATCTCATCAGGAGGAGCATCTCGCTCCTTAACCCCTGGAGTAGCAATCTTGCCCATTCAGTAAGTGTGTGAGACACTAGGGCCCCCGCCAATGCCGGGAGTACTGCCAAGCCTACCACTGAGTATAGGTAGCAAGCGAGTGCTTCAGCCTTCTTATCCACAGGGTCCTTGAAAACAGGAGCCCCTTCTACAGGAATTGTGGTGGCTCTATTAAGTCTGGACACCGGAGGGTCCACTATAGGGGGAGAGGTCCATTTCTTCAGAAAACTCTCCTCAAAGGGGTACCGTACCGCAAACCTCTTTGGGGCTGTAAAGACCCTCACTGGGTTCTCCCATTCCTTGTATAAGAGTTTATCAAAAGACACACAAGGGAACACCTTAGCAGTGCGGGCAGGTCTATGAAACCCAAGTGGACCGGAGTCTCTGCTGCTTCTGCAGTGTTTTCCAACTTTAGCATATCCTGCACTGCAGTATTAAGGTCAGATACCAAAGCCGTCTTGCGTACTGACCTGGACTTGGAGTCATCCTCACTGTCCAGTCACGGTCTGCAGTCTCTGATGCGTCAGAATCTGGGCCCCGAGCCGTAGCTGGACCTGGTTCTGCATCAGAATTATCCCCAGAAGCTTGCAGGGGACGGGGCGTTTACTACCCCCTGTATTCCCGTGTGCTGCTTCCACCCTGGCAGCAAACGCCTCTAGGATTGCCGTCATAGCGTTCATAGACACCTCAGGGGCACCAGCTGCTAAATCTGGTGTTTCAGGGGAGAAGACATCTGGCTCAGATGCCATGCTGACCACACGCTGACACTCACAGGGCTCCAGGCAAGATATCAATAGGCCACCCTCCTGTGCTCAGAGAGGCTGGGTCACCCAGAGGACTCACCACCCTGGATAGGTACTGCTATGCTGCCGTGTGCTGCACCTGTGATGCTGTCCCCCTGCTGCTGTGTCAGTCTGCTTCTTTTATCAGCATTTCCTGTGTGAATTTTCGCACCAGTGTAATGCACCCTAGAGGCCGGAGGCTCTCGCAAAATGGTTGCCAAAAATGTCTGTATGGAAGATAATGTGGGCTCTAAGAAAATGGCCGCCGACCGAAGATAGAGGTCAAGCAGCCATAGCCCACAAAAAGATGGCCGCCGAACGGCAATATATGCATACAGGGTGGACAAACATGGCCGCCGATCAGCTGATAGGGGCCAGTGGGTGTGGCCGAACCACAGGAAGATGGCCGCCGGGCAGTCACAAGAGGCCGAACTCGGCATGGACCACCTCAAAATGGCCGCCGACAGCATGGAGGAGGAAGCACACAAACACAGGTAAGCAGAAATGACATTTCTTTTAAATGTTAGTTACAGCCAGCCCCGCTCCAGTGGAACCCCCTAGGTGACCCCCAGCACCCAGCAACCTTTAGCTAGATGCCCAGGGAGGAGGGAAAGGCAGGGAGAGAGGGAAGAAAGGGGCCACAACCACTTACTTGATCTCTCCAGGAATGTCCAGCTAAATCACCCAGCCAAGGCAGGGGAGTTTTACTTACCTATCCTGCATGTATTATGCTGGAAGACATTCCAAACAGGTCATCGTCCGCGCACGGAAGGTGACTGTTGGCCAGGCATGCTGTAATTGGACCCAAAAGGGACGATAATATGTATGCCCTGGAGCGTGACGCTCACCGGACAGGCTGCTGCGACTCGGCCGCAAGGTCAGCCGAAGCTGAGCGGTCTGATGCAAGCCTTGGAGCGTAAGCTCACCGGCCAGGCTGCTGCGACTCGGCCGTAAGGTCAGCCGAAGCTGAGCGGTCCGATGCAGGCCCTGGAGCGTAGGCTCACCGGCCACCCGTGGAGCGACGGGCATGTCGTGGAAAACCCAGCGCGTAGCTAGGGTCGGCACACGCTCGATGGCCGAAACTGGGGAGACTACAAGGATCGAGGATCCAGCCTGTCACCCAGTCGGCAGTTGATCGAAGATCGCAGGAAACAAAAATGTAGCAAAAAAATATATATCTTTTTCCCCCGGACCAATGGGCCCGAAGGGAGCCATGTCCTAATCCTTGCTAGACAGAAAAAAACTGATCTGCGAAGATGCAGACTAAGAGGTTATACCCGGAGGGTCCGCCCCCTGGGCGGTACTGTAGAAGGTGTGATGCAACACTTTTTACAAGTTTTTCTGCCTAGTCACTCCTAATTAACGGATAATACCCACTTTGTCAATAGAGAAGCTGTGTCGGTCCATGGACGAAAGAGTAATGTATTTTGGGGTGTAATTCCACATATAACCATGGCATGATTGAGCAATATATCATTTAGTGACAACTTTTTGTACTTTTTTTTTTTGTCATTATTCAATCACTTGGGACAAAAAAAAAATATTCAATGGGCTCAACGTGCCTCTCAGCAATTTCCTTGGGGTGTCTACTTTCCAAAATGGGGTCATTTTGGGGGGGTTTGTGCTATCTTGGCATTTCATGGCCTTCAAAACTGTGATAGGTAGTGAGGAGTGAAATCAAAAATGTATGCCCTTAGAAACCTTGAAGGCGGTGCTTGGTTTTTGGGGTCCCGTACGCGGCTAGGCTCCTAAAAAGTCCCACACATGTGGTATCCCCATACTCAGGAGAAGCAGCAGAATGTATTTTGAGGTGTAATTTCACATATGCCCATGGCATGTGTGAGCAATATATCATTTGGTGACAACTTTGTGCAAAAAAAAAGTTTGTCATATTCCCGCAACTTGTGGCAAAATATAAAATATTCCATGGACTCAACATGCCTCTCAGTAAATAGCTTGGGGTGTCTACTTTCCAAAATGGGGTCACTTGGTGTGGTCAGATGCTTTGAGGGCAGAGGAAAGATCTAGGGTCTAACCCCCCAATTTTTTTCAAAAAAAGAGTACCTGTCACTACCTATTGCTATCATAGGGGATATTTACATTCCCTGAGATAACAATAAAAATGGTAAAAAAAAAAAAATATGGAAGGAACAGTTTAAAAATAAAATAAAAAAGCAAAATAAATAATAAAAAAAAAAAAATAAGCACTGCTGTCCCCCCCTGCTCTTGCGCAAAGGCGAACACAAGCGTCGGTCTAGCGTCATATGTAAAAAGCAATTGCACCATGCATGTGAGGTATCACCGCAAAGGTCACATCGAGGGCAGTAATTTTTGCAGTATACCTCCTCTGTAAATCTAACGTGGTAATCTGTAAAGGCTTTTAAAGGCTTTTAAAAATGAATGTAGTTTGTCGCCGCTGCGCGTTTGTGCGCAATTTTAAAGCATGTCGTGTTTGGTATCCATGTACTCGGCCTAAGATCATCTTTTTTATTTCATCAAACATTTGGGCAATATAGTGTGTTTTAGTGCATTAAAAATAAAAAAAAGTGTGGTTTTTCCCCAAAAAATGCGTTTGAAAAATCGCTGCGCAAATACTGTGTGGAAAAAAAATGCAACACCCACTATTTTAATCTGTAGGGCCTTTGCTTTAAAAAAAATTATAATGTTTGGGGGTTCAACATAATTTTCTTGCAAAAAAAAAAAATTTTTTTTCATGTAAACAAAAAGTGTCAGAAAGGCTTTGTCTTCAAGTGGTTATAAGAGGGGATGATGTGTGACATAATGTTGTGCATAAAATGCCAGGAAAGTTCAAAACCCCCCCAAATGACCCCATTTTGGAAAGTAGACACCTCAAGCTATTTGCTGAGAGGCATGTTGAGCCCATTGAATATTTTTTTTTTTTTTGTCCCAAGTGATTGAATAATGACAAAAAGAAAAAAAAATGTACAAAAAGTTGTCACTAAATGATATATTGCTCAAACATGCCATGGTTATATGTGGAATTGCACCCCAAAATACATTCTGTTGCTTCTCCTGAGTACGGGGATACCACATGTGTGAGACATTTTGGGAGCCTAGCCGCGTACAGAACCCCAAAAACCAAGCACCGCCTTCAGGATTTCTATGGGTGTAAATTTTTGATTTCACTCCTCACTGCCTATCACAGTTTCGGAGGCCATGGAATGCCCAGATGGCACAAAACCCCCCCAAATTACCCCATTTTGGAAAGTAGACACCCCAAGCTATTTGCTGGGAGGTATGTTGAGTATTTTGCAGATCTCGCTTTTTGTCACAAAGTTTTGAAAATTAAAAAAAAAAAAATGTCTTTCTTCATTTTCAAAAACAAATGAGCTGTAAAATACTCACCATGCCTCTCTGCAAATAGCTTGGGGTGTCTACTTTCCAAAATGGGGTCATTTGTGGGGGTTTTGTGCTATCTTGGCATTTTATGGCCTTCAAAACTGTCATAGGTAGTGAGGAGTGAAATCAAAAATTTGTGCCCTTAGAAATCCTGAAGGCGGTGCTTGGTTTTCGGGGCCCCGTACGCGGCTAGGCTCTCAAAAAGTCCCACACATGTGGTATCCCCATACTCAGGAGAAGCAGCAAAATTTATTTTGGGGTGTAATTCCACATATAACCATGGCATGTTTGAGCAATATATCATGTAGTGACAACTTTTTGTACATTTTTTTTTTTCGTCATTATTCAATCACTTGGGACAAAAAAAAAAAAATTCAATGGGCTCAACGTGCCTCTCAGCAATTTCCTTGGGGTGTCTACTTTCCAAAATGCGGTCATTTTGGGGGGTTTTGTGCTATCTTGGCATTTTATGGCCTTCAAAACTGTGATAGGTAGTGAGGAATGAAATCAAAAATGTATGCCCTTAGAAACTTCGAAGGCGGTGCTTGGTTTTTGGGGTCCCGTACGCGGCTAGGCTCCTAAAAAGTCCCACACATGTGGTATCCCCATACTCAGGAGAAGCAGCAGAATGTATTTTGGGGTGTAATTTCGCATATGCCCATGGCATGTGTGAGCAATATATCATTTAGTGACAACTTTGTGCAAAAAAAAAAAGTTGGTCATATTCCCGCAACTTGTGGCAAAATATAAAATATTCCATGGACTCAACATGCCTCTCAGTAAATAGCTTTGGGTGTCTACTTTCCAAAATGGGGTCATTTGGGGGGGTTTTGTGCTATTTTGGCATTTTATGGCCTTCGAAACTGTGATAGGTAGTGAGGAGTGAAATCAAAAATTTGCGCCCTTAGAAATCCTGAAGACGGTGCTTGGTTTCCGGGGTCTTGTACGTGGCTAGGCTCCTAAAAAGTCCCACACATGTGGTATCCCCGTACTCAGGAGAAGCAGCAGAATGTATTTTGGGGTGCAATTCCACATATAACCATGGCATGTGTGAGCAATATATTATTTAGTGACAACTTTTTGTAATTTTTTTTTTTTTTGTCAATATTCAATCACTTGGGACAAAAAAATAAAATATTCAATGGGCTCAACATGCCTCTCAGCAATTTCCTTGGGGTGTCTCCTTTCCAAAATGGGGTCATTTGGGGGGGTTTGTACTGCCCTGCCATTTTAGCACCTCAAGAAATGAGATAGGCAGTCATAAATTTAAAGCTGTGTAAATTCCAGAAAATGTACCCTAGTTTGTAAACGCTATAACTTTTGCGCAAACCAATAAATATACTATATTGACATTTTTTTTTACTAAAGACATGTGGCTGAATACATTTTGGCCTAAATGTATGACTAAAAATGAGTTTATTCGATTTTTCTTATAACAAAAAGTAGAAAATATCATTTTTTTCAAAATTTTCGGTATTTTTCCGTTTATATCGCAAAAAAATTAAAATCGCAGAGGCAATCAAATACCATTAAAAGAAAGCTCTATTTGTGGGAAGAAAAGGACGCAAATTTCGTTTGGGTACAACATTGCATGTCCGCACAATTTACAGTTAAAGCAGAGCCGTGCAAAATTCTGAAAACACCTCTGGTCCTTTAGCTACAAAATGGTCCGGGACTTAAGTGGTTAATGATGCATAAAGTGAAAAAAAAAGTGAAATATTCCTTTAAATATCGTACCTGGGGGGTGTCTAAAGTATGCCTGTGAAGTGGCATGTGTTTCCCGTGTTTAGAACTGTCCCTGCACAAAATGACATTTCTAAAGTAAAAAAAGCCATTTAAAACTGCTTGCGGCTTTAATGTCATGTCTTGTCCTGGCAATATGGATGAAAATCTTTCAGAAAAATGGCATGGCTACCCCATCATACCCCACCCCCCCTACCCCAGCCCATTACCAGCCCCTTTGGGTATTGTATGGATGTTAAGGGGAACCCCGCACCCAAAATAAAAAAAGGCCCTATATACTCTGAACAGCAGTATACAGGCGGTGCAAACAAGACAGGGACTGTAGGTTTGTTCTTAAGTAGAATCTGTTTGTAATTTGAAACAGGTAAATTTTTAAGTGTAGCTGCAGCCAAGAAATCTATTTTTAAGCTTTTTGGAGAACATAGGGAAGAGTTATCACCCCTGTAACATTTGTTTTGCTGTCTGTGCACCTGTTCAGAACATTTCACCTCACTTTCCGTCCCAATGACAAATGTTTTTGGAAAAGTGGGGTTTTTATTGAAACAAGGATTGGCGATAAAGCATCAGTAGAGAGGAGACACCTTTTTCCCATATTAACTCTTACAGGAGAGAATTTGCCTTCCTAGGGGTAGATTTCCTCTCACTTCCTGTTGTCTCCTTTCGTTTGCAAGTAGGAGTTGTTTGTAAGTTGGATGTTTGAAAGTAGGGGCCTGCCGTATATACTCTGCTGAAATTTGCCCCTTAGATGTTGGTGTTGCCACAACACTGTGAGCCCTCACAGTTACTCTTGGTGGGCGCTGGAACACCCTGCTGTCAACTATTATATCAGGAATTGTAATTACATGCCATTGTTGAACAGTGGTAGGAAAAATTGGGCCTTTGGTGGTGGTGCTGGCGCTACAACACTGTCAGCCCTCACAGTTACTCTTGGTGGGCGCATGAATGGGCCCTGCTGTAAATTATTAGATCAAGAATTGTAATTGCATGCCCCTGTTAAAGAGGGGCAGAAAAATTGGGCCTTTGGTGGTGGTGGTGGTAGTGGTGTTGCCACAACACTGTAAGCCCTCACAGTTACTCTTGGTGGGCGCAGGAATGGGCCCTGCTGTGAATTATTTGATCAAGAATTGTAATTACATGCCCCTGTTGAACAGGGGCAGAAAAATTGGGCCTTTGGTTGTGGTGGTGGTGGTGATGGTGGTGGTGTTGCCACAACACTGTAAGCCCTCACATTTACTCTTGGTGGGCGCAGGAATGGGCCCTGCTGTGAATTATTAGATCAAGAATTGTAATTACATGCCCCTGTTGAACAGGGGCAGAAAAATTGGGCCTTTGGTTGTGGTGGTGGTGGTGATGGTGGTGGTGTTGCCACAACACTGTAAGCCCTCACATTTACTCTTGGTGGGCGCAGGAATGGGCCCTGCTGTGAATTATTAGATCAAGAATTGTAATTACATGCCCCTGTTGAACAGGGGCAGAAAAATTGGGCCTTTAGTTGTGGTGGTGGTGGTGGTGGTGTTGCCACAACACTGTAAGCCCTCACAGTTACTCTTGGTGGGCGCAGGAATGGGCCCTGCTGTTAATTATTAGATCAATAATTGTAATTACATGCCCCTGTTGAACAGGGGCATAAAAATTGGGCCTTAGGCACTGGTGCCACAACACTGCAACCCCTCACAGATACTGTACTTGGAGCACAGCAATGAGCCCTGTTGCAAAGTATTGCATCAAAAATTTTAATTACACGCCCCTGTTAAACAGGGGCTGAAAAATTGGGCCTTAGGCACTGGTGCCACAACACTGAAATAGGGTGACCACTAGGGATGAGCTTCGTGTTCGAGTCGAACATACGTTCGACTCGAACATCGGCTGTTCGATCGTTCGACGAAGATCGAACGATTTGGGCCGTTCACGCCAAATTCGAGTGACGCGAACGGCCCACAATGCACTACGCCATCGCAGTGTCATCCAGGCGCTGTGATTGGCCAAGCATGCACTGTGACCCCGCATGCTTGTCCAATCAAAGCGCCGGCAGCGAGGAGAGCAATGATTGGCCACAGGCAGGATGCCTGTGGCCAATTATTGCTGAGGGTGTTTAGTACACGCCCCACACTATAAAAGGCCGCCAGCACGGCGGCCTAGTGTAGTGTGTTCCGGAGCAGGGAAAGAGAAGCATAGGCAAGGACAGTGACATTTATTTTTTTCTTGCTTAACCTGGATTCCTTTAGTTTAGGGAAAGAGAAGGATAGGTAGGGAGAGTGTCAGTGTGTTTTACTGTGCGAATCCTTGTTTCTAGGGACAGGGAAGGACAGTGAGGGAATTCTCCTTGTGCTATAGTGTGCTTTAAAAAAACATTTTTTCTAGGGACAGAAAACTATAGGTAGGGAGAGTGTCAGTGTGTTTTACTGTGTGAATCCTTGTTTCTAGGGACAGGGAAGGACAGTGAGGGAATTCTCCTTGTGCTATAGTGTGCTTTAAAAAAAAAAAATTCTAGGGACAGAAAACTATAGGTAGGAAGAGTGTCAGTTTCTTTCACTGTGATAATCCTTGTTTCTAGGGACAAAGAAGGAAAGTGAGGGAAATTCTCCTTGTGCTATAGTGTGCTTTAAAAAAACATTTTTTCTAGGGACAGAAAACTATAGGTAGGGAGAGTGTCAGTGTGTTTTACTGTGCGAATCCTTGTTTCTAGGGACAGGGAAGGACAGTGAGGGAATTCTCCTTGTGCTATAGTGTGCTTTAAAAAAACATTTTTTCTAGGGACAGAAAACTATAGGTAGGGAGAGTGTCAGTGTGTTTTACTGTGCGAATCCTTGTTTCTAGGGACAGGGAAGGACAGTGAGGGAATTCTCCTTGTGCTATAGTGTGCTTTAAAAAAACATTTTTTCAAGGGACAGAAAACTATAGGTAGGAAGAGTGTCAGTTTCTTTCACTGTGATAATCCTTGTTTCTAGGGACAAAGAAGGAAAGTGAGGGAAATTCTCCTTGTGCTATAGTGTGCTTTAAAAAAACATTTTTTCTAGGGACAGAAAACTATAGGTAGGGAGAGTGTCAGTGTGTTTTACTGTGCGAATCCTTGTTTCTAGGGACAGGAAAGGACAGTGAGGGAATTCTCCTTGTGCTATAGTGTGCTATAGTGTGCTTTAAAAAAACATTTTTTCTAGGGACAGAAAACTATAGGTAGGAAGAGTGTCAGTTTCTTTCACTGTGATAATCCTTGTTTCTAGGGACAAAGAAGGAAAGTGAGGGAAATTCTCCTTGTGCTATAGTGTGCTTTAAAAAAACATTTTTTCTAGGGACAGAAAACTATAGGTAGGGAGAGTGTCAGTGTCTTTTACTGTGCGAATCCTTGTTTCTAGGGACAGGGAAGGACAGTGAGGGAATTCTCCTTGTGCTATAGTGTGCTTTAAAAAAACATTTTTTCTAGGGACAGAAAACTATAGGAAGGAAGAGTGTCAGTTTCTTTCACTGTGATAATCCTTGTTTCTAGGGACAAAGAAGGAAAGTGAGGGAAATTCTCCTTGTGCTATAGTGTGCTTTAAAAAAACATTTTTTCTAGGGACAGAAAACTATAGGTAGGAAGAGTGTCAGTTTCTTTCACTGTGATAATCCTTGTTTCTAGGGACAGGGAAGGACAGTGAGGGAAATTCTCCTTGTGCTATAGTGTGCTAAAGCATTCCTCATCAACCATCTTTGAAATCCTTGTTTTGTTGGACAGTCAGGGAAATTGTCGTTGTGCTATTCTGTGCAAAAGCAATCATCCTCAACCATATTTAGAAATCCTTAAGTAAAGGGACAGAGAAGGACACCTGAAGGTAGCCCTTATTGCTTTTTTCCCATCTCCCTGCAGGCCATCTATTAGACTGTCTGGAAGGCAAACAAGGAGAGGCAGACAGTCAGGAGGCAATAAAAGAGGGCAAGCAGGCTCTGTGTCTGGGGGCAACAGTGCTGGTCGTGGACGCGGTGCATTGTCATCAGCACATGGCCATGGGACACGCTTGTCCTTCTTTTCGGCAGCTGGACATGTTGAGCCACATCATGCCGAAGACTTGGTAGAGTGGATGACCAAGCCCTCCTCCTCCTCCTCATCCTCTCTCACCCAGGCTCAGGGTACTGGAAAAGCAGCTGCCAAAGCGTCCTCTTCCCTGGTATCAATGTCAGACTCATCATCAGTCACTCCTTCCCTAGACCCACCATGTCCTCCTCCTGAGGAGTCCCCCGAACTGTTTGAGCACAGTGTTGGGTACATGCTCCAGGAGGATGCCCAGCGTTTCGAAGGGTCTGATGATGAAACCCAGCTACAGGAAGGCAGTAGCGTGAGAGCAGACAGAGGGGATGCTCAAGAAGGACACCAATCTGGCAGTCATGTTCCAGCAGCTGCAGCATACTGCCAGATTGGCTCCAGTGATGAGGAGGGAGGGGATGATGAGGTCACTGACTCCACGTGGGTGCCTAATAGGAGAGAGGAGGAGGAGGAGGATGAGGAGGAGGCACATCTCCAACGAGGCAGGATGCCCTTTGGTGGCCAGCGTAAGGGCAGTACACCGACGGAATCACACCGCAGAGCTCCGCCTGTGCAGGGCGCTGCCTCTGCCCGTCATTCAAAAAGTTCTTTGGTGTGGGCCTTTTTTGAGGCTAGTGCATCAGATCGCACAGCTGCTGTTTGCAACATATGTCTCAAGCGTATATCGCGTGGCCAAAACATCAGCCGCTTGGGTACCACATGCCTGACCAGACATATGTTGACCTGCCATGCAGCTCGTTGGCAAGCCTACCTCAAAGACCCACACCAAAGAACAAAGCGGACCTCTCCTTGCACCGCATCAGCTGGGATCTCCAACCCCACTATAACTTCAGTCCTCTCTGAAACATGCACTGAGAGGAATGAAGGTGTAGAATTAGGTGTGTCACAGCCAAGTACTTGCGGCCACTCTGCTAGCAGTACACCGACGTCCGATTCTAGCAGGCAAATTTCCCTGCCCCAGCTGCTGGACCGTCGAAAGAAGTTCACTCCCAGCCATCCACATGCCCAGCGGTTGAATGCTAGCTTGGCTAAATTGCTAGCGCTTCAACTGCTGCCTTTTCAGTTGGTAGACTCGGCCCCCTTCCGTGAGTTTGTGCAATGTGCGGTTCCTCAGTGGCAGGTTCCCAAACGCCACTTTTTCTCACGGAAGGCTATTCCGGCTCTCTACCGGCATGTGGAAGGCAATGTCTTGGCCTCGCTGGACAGGGCGGTCAGCGGTAAGGTGCATATTACCGCTGACTCATGGTCCAGCAGGCATGGACAGGGACGTTACCTTTCTTTCACGGCCCATTGGGTCACTCTTTTGGCAGCTGGGAAGGATGCAGGACAAGGTGCAGTAGTGTTGGAGGTTGTTCCACCGCCACGCCTCCAAAATGCTACTACTGGTTGTGACACACCTCTCTCCTCCACCCCCTCCTCTTCTTCTTCCTCCATGGCCTCTTCCTGTGGTTTGTCCTCGGAACCAGCGGTGCTCCGTAGGCGTTCAAGGGGCTACGCAAGTACGCAGGCAAAAAGATGCCATGCCGTGCTTGCGCTGGTGTGTTTGGGGGACAGAAGCCACACTGGGGCAGAGGTCCTGTCTGCTCTGCAGGGCCAGGCCGAGAGGTGGTTGACGCCACGCCAGCTTAAGCCAGGAATGGTGGTTTGCGACAATGGCACCAACCTCCTCTCCGCCCTCCGACAGGGACAACTGACCCATGTGCCCTGTGTGGCTCACGTCCTTAACCTGGTGGTGCAGCGGTTCTTGGGCAGGTACCCGGGCTTACAGGATGTCCTGAGGCAGGCCAGGAAAGTCTGTGTGCATTTCCGCAGATCTTATAATGCCAGTGCTCGCCTGGCTGAGCTGCAAAAGGAGTTGAACCTGCCCAAGAACCGCCTTATATGTGACATGCCCACCAGGTGGAACTCAACATTGGCCATGCTGCAGCGGCTGCACACGCAGCAGAGGGCCATCAATGAGTACCTGTGCGACTACGGCACAAGGACAGGGTCAGGGGAGCTTGGTTTTTTTTCTCCACGCCAGTGGGGCATGATCAGGGATGCATGCACTGTCCTGGCACCATTTGAGGAGGCCACGAGGATGGTGAGCAGTGACAGTGCATGCATCAGTGACACTGTACCTCTTGTCCACCTGTTGGAGCACACGCTGCGTGGAATAATGGACAGGGCACTTGAGGCAGAACAGAGGCAGGAAGAGGAGGACTTCCTTGCCTCTCAAGGCCCCCTTTACCCAGACAGTGTTCCTTCTGTCCCACCCATCGCACAGGAAGAGGAGGAGGAGGAGGAGGAGGAGGATTGTGTCAGCATGGAGGTGGAGGCTGGCACTCAGCATCATCAGCAGCAGTCTTTTAGGGATGATTTACAGTCCCAAGAAACCAGTGGACTTGTACGTGGCTGGGAGGAGGTGGCTGCGGATCATGTCGTCCTTAGTGACCCAGAGGACTCCGGAGCGAATGCCTCAGCAAACCTACGCTGCATGGCCTCCCTGATCCTGCAAAGTCTGCGGAAGGATCCTCGTATTCTTCGGATCAAGCAGAGGGACCATTACTGGCTGGCCACTCTCCTTGATCCACGGTACAAGGGTAAGGTTGCGGACCTTATGTTACCGTTGCAGAGGGAGCAGAGGATGAGACAACTCCGGGAGGCCTTGCAGAAAGGTCTGTGCAACGCGTTCCCAGAGACTGGGAGGTTACAAACTCCTGGTCCTGGACAACGAGTTGCTGAGGCTTCGGCCAGTCAAAGAAGGAGCGGTGGGGAAGGTGGCCGTCTGACCGATGCGTTCAGACAATTCTTTAGTCCGCAGCCCCAAAGTATGATCGGTTCCAGCAACCATCGCCAGCGTCTGATAAACATGGTGCAGGAATATCTAGGGGCAAGGTCAGACTTGGACACCTTCCCCACCGAAAATCCTCTGGCTTACTGGGTCTTGAGGATGGATCACTGGCCAGAGCTTGCACAGTATGCAATTGAGCTACTGGCCTGTCCTGCATCCAGCGTTCTTTCGGAACGCACATTCAGTGCTGCTGGAGGATTTTTCACGGATCACAGGGTGCGCCTGTCCACCGACTCGGTTGATCGACTGACTTTCATCAAGATGAACCAGTCTTGGATCACCACCAGCTACCACACACCTGATGCTGATATAACAGACTAATTGATTTTAACATGTCACATCCCTTCAAGACTGATGCTGATGCTGAGTGCCTGTGCTGTTATGTTGACTGGCTATCCTCCTCCTCCGAGTCCTCAATGATACGATTGATGATGATAGCTTGGAAGATCATTTTTGTTTATGGGTGCCGCCACCAGTGGCTAAGGCCCAATTTTTCAGCCCCTGTTTTACAGGGGCGTGTAATTACAATTTTTTTAGCAATAATTTGCCATAGGGCTCATTGCTGTGCTCCAAGTACAGTATCTGTGAGGGGTTGGAGTGTTGTGGCACCAGTGCCTAAGGCCCAATTTTTCAGCCCCTGTTTAACAGGGGCGTGTCATTACAATTTTTGAAGCAATACTTTGCAACAGGGCTCATTGCTGTGCTCCAAGTACAGTATCTGTGAGGGGTTGTAGTGTTGTGCCACCAGTGCCTAAGGCCCAATTTTTCAGCCCCTGTTCAACAGGGGCATGCAATTACAATTCTTGATCTAATAATTCACAGCAGGGCCCATTGCTGCACCCACCAAGAGTAACTCTGAGGGCTTACAGTGTTGTGGCAACGCCACCACCACCACGAAAGGCCCAATTTTTCAGCCCCTGCTCAAAAGGGGCATGTAATTACAATTCTTGATCTAATAATTCACAGCAGGGCCCATTGCTGCACCCACCAAGAGTAACTCTGAGGGCTTACAGTGTTGTGGCAACACCACCACCACCACCACCACCACGAAAGGCCCAATTTTTCAGCCCCTGTTCAACAGGGGCATGCAATTACAATTCTTGATCTAATAATTCACAGCAGGGCCCATTGCTGCACCCACCAAGAGTAACTCTGAGGGCTTACAGTGTTGTGGTAACGCCACCACCACCACCACCACGAAAGGCCCAATTTTTCAGCCCCTGTTCAAAAGGGGCATGTAATTACAATTCTTGATCTAATAATTCACAGCAGGGCCCATTGCTGCACCCACCAAGAGTAACTCTGAGGGCTTACAGTGTTGTGGCAACACCACCACCACCACCACCACCACGAAAGGCCCAATTTTTCAGCCCCTGTTCAACAGGGGCATGCAATTACAATTCTTGATCTAATAATTCACAGCAGGGCCCATTGCTGCACCCACCAAGAGTAACTCTGAGGGCTTACAGTGTTGTGGCAACACCACCACCACGAAAGGCCCAATTTTTCAGCCCCTGTTCAAAAGGGGCATGTAATTACAATTCTTGATCTAATAATTCACAGCAGGGCCCATTGCTGCACCCACCAAGAGTAACTGTCAGGGCTTACAGTGTTGTGGCACCAGCACCACCATCAAAGGCCCAATTTTTACTACCACTGTTCAACAATTATATGTAATTAAAATTCCTGATATAATAGTTTACAGCAGGGCGTTCCAGCACCAACCAAGAGTAACTGTGAGTGCTTACAGTGTTGTGCCAACACCAACAACTAAGGGGCCTATTTCTGCAGAGTATATACGGCAGGTCCCTACTTTCAAACATCCAACTTACAAACGACTCCTACTTGCAAACGCAAGAAGACAACAGGAAGTGAGAGGAAATCTACCACTAGGAAGGAAAATTCTCTCCTGTAAGAATAAATATGGGAGAAAGGTGTCTCCTCTGTACTGATGCTTTATCAGCAATCCTTGTTTCAAGAAAAACACCACATTTCAAAAACAGTTGTCATTGGGACGGAAAGTGAGGTGAAATGTTCTGAACAGGGGCACAGACAGCAAAACAAATGTTACAGGGGTGATAACCCTTACCTATGTTTTCCAAAAAGTTTAAAAATAGATTTTTGGGCTGGAGCTACACTTCAACAATGTACCTGTTCAAAATTACAAACAGATTCTACATAAGAACAAACCTACAGTCCCTGTCTTGTATGCACCGCCTGTATACGGCTGTTCAGAGTATATAGGGCCTTTTTTATTTTATGTGCGGGGTTCCCCTTAATATCCATACAAGACCCAAAGGGGCTGGTAATGGGCTGGGGTAGGGGGGGGGGGGGGTCATGGGGTAGCTATGCCATTTTTCTTAAAGATTTTCATCCATATTACCGGGAGCAGACATTACATTAAAGCCGCAAGCAGTTTTAAATGGCTTTTTTTTCCTTTAGAAGTGTCATTTTGTGCAGGGACAGTTCTAAACACGGGAAACACGTGGCACTTCACAGGCATACTTTAGACACCCCCCAGGTACGATATTTAAAGGAATATTTGACTTTTTTTTTTTCACTTTATGCATCATTAAAATGACTGCTCCCGAAAAACGACCATTTTTAAAACTTCTTTTTGCATTGATACATGTCCCCTGGTGCACAACCCGGGTTCCCAAACCCTTTTTAGGACAATAACATGCATAATAGTTGTTATAATTAGCACTTTAGAATTCGAACGTTCGCATCCATTGTATTTAATAGGGTTCTAATGTTCGTACGAACTTTCGGTCCGTTCGCGGGTTCTGGTGCGAACCGAACCCGGGGGTGTTCGGCTCATCACTAGTGACCACGTGTCCTGGATTGCCCGGGACAGTCCCGCATTTTGCAGGTATGTCCCGGGCACCTTCATTCCAGGACAATACAGTGTCCCAGAATGAAACTGACACAGCTACCCCCCGGGCCAATCAAATGCCCACAAAAAAGGCCGCCACATCACCGCTTTACTCACTGACAGTACTTGTCCTGGCCAGGAATGCCTGGAGGAGCACAATCCCCCCCCCTGCTTGTGATTGGAGAAATCATAAATCCCGCCTCTTGTGTCCAATCACTGTGCTGTGATTCGTTACAGCACAAGCTGATTTTTGGGAAGGGAGGGTGTCCCTGAATGGTAGTTTGGAAATGTGGTCACCCTACACTGCAACCCCTCACAGATACTGTACTTGGAGCACAGCAATGAGCCCTGTTGCAAAGTATTGCATCAAAAATTGAATTGTAATTACACGCCCCTGTTAAACAGGGGATGAAAAATTGTGCCTTAGGCACTGGTGCTGGTGCCACGACACTGCAACCTCTCCCAGATACTCTAGTTGGAGTGCAGGAATGAGCCCTGCTGCAAAGTATTGCATAAAAAATTGTAATTACCGTATTTATCGGCGTATAACACGCACCCTAACTTTAAAAGGGAAGTTTCAGGAAAAACACTTTCCACAGCCTCCTGCGTATAACACGCAGGCACAGTTTACCCTCTATTTTTAGGGTAAAAAAGTGAGTGTTATACGCCAATAAATACAGTACATGCCCCTGTTAAACAGGGGCTGAAAATTTGGGCCTTAGCCACTGGTGGCGGCACCCAGAAACAAAAATTTTCTTCCAACCTATCATCAGGAATCGGATCATTGAGGAGGAAGAGGATAGTCAGTCAACATAACAGGACAGTCACTCAGCATCAGCATAGGCAGTCGTGAAGGGATGTGACATTTCAAAATAAATTATTCTGTTACATCAGCTTCAGGTGCTTGGTAGCTGGTGGTGATCCAAGACTGGTTCATCTTTATGAAGGTCAGTCGATCAACCGAGTCGGTGGACAGGCGCACCATGTGATCTGTGACAAAGCCTCCAGCAGCACTGAATGTGCGTTCCAAAAGAACGCTGGATGCAGGACAGGCCAGTAGCTCAATTGCATACTGTGCAAGCTCTGGCCAGTGATCCATCCTCAAGACCCAGTAAGCCAGAGGATTTTCGGTGGCAAAGGTGTCCAAGTCTGACCTTGCCCCTAGATATTCCTGCACAATGTATATCAGATGCTGGCGATGGTTGTTGGAACCGATCATACCTTGGGGCTGCGGACTAAAAAATTGTCTGAACGCATCTGACAGACGGCCACCTTCTCCACCGCTCCTTCTGCTACTGACCGAAGCCTCAGCAACTCGTTGTCCAGGACCAGGAGTTTGTAACCTCCCAGTCTCTGGGAACGCGTTGCACAGACCTTTCTGCAAGGTCTCCCGGAGATGTCTCATCCTTCACTCCCTCTGCGATGGCAAGATAAGGTCCGCAACCTTACCCTTGTACCGTGGATCAAGGAGAGTGGCCAGCTAGTAATGGTCCCTCTCCTTGATTCGAAGAATACGATCATCCTTCCGCAGACTTTGCAGGATCAGGGAGGCCATGCAGCGTAGGTTAGCTGAGGCATTCGGTCCGGAGTCCTCTGGGTCACTAAGGATGACATGATCCGCAGCCACCTCCTCCCAGCCATGTACAAGTCCACGGGTTTCTTGGGACTGTAAATCATCCCTAAAAGACTGCTGCGGTTGATGCTGAGTGCCAGGCTCCACCTCCATGCTGACACAATCCTCCTCCTCCTCCCCCTCTTCCTGTGCGATGGGTGCGACAGAAGGAACACTGTTTGGGTAAAGGGGGCCTTGAGAGGCAAGGAAGTCCTCCTCTTCCTGTCTCTGTTCTGCCTCAAGTGCCCTGTCCGATATTCCACGAAGCGTATGCTCCAACAGGTGGACAAGATGTACAGTGTCACTGATGCATGCACTGTCACTGCTCACCATCCTCGTGGCCTCCTCAAATGGTGCCAGGACAGTGCATGCATCCCTGATCATGCCCCACTGGCGTGGTGAAAAAAAACAGAGTTCCCCTGACCTTGTCCTGGTGCCGTAGTCGCACAGGTACTCATTGATGGCCCTCTGCTGCATGTGCAGCCGCTGCAGCATGGCCAACGTTAAGTTCCACCTGGTGGGCATGTCACATATAAGGCGGTTCTTTGGCAGGTTCAACTCCTTTTGCAGCTCAGCCAGCTGAGCACTGGCATTATATGATCTGCGGAAATGCACACAGACTTTCCTGGCCTGCCTCAGGACATCCTGTAAGCCCGGGTACCTGCCCAAGAACCACTGCACCACCAGGTTAAGGACGTGAGCCACACAGGGCACATGGGTCAGTTGTCCCTGTCGGAGGGCGGAGAGGAGGTTGGTGCCATTGTCGCAAACCACCATTCCTGGCTTAAGCTGGCGTGGCGTCAACCACCTCTCGGCCTGCCCCTGCAGAGCTGACAGAACCTCTGCCCCAGTGTGGCTCCTGTCCCCAAAACACACCAGCGCAAGCACGGCATGGCATCTTTTTGCCTGCGTACTTGCATAGCCCCTTGAACGCCTACGGAGCACCACTGGTTCCGAGGAGAAAGCACAGGAAGAGGCCATGGAGGAAGAAGAAGAGGAGGGGGTGGAGGAGAGAGGTGTGTCACAACCAGTAGTAGCATTTTGGAGGCGTGGCAGCGGAACAACCTCCAACACTACTGCACCTTGTCCTGCATCCTTCCCAGCTGCCAAAAGAGTAACCCAATGGGCCGTGAAATAAAGGTAACGTCCCTGTCCATGCCTGCTGGACCATGAGTCAGCGGTAATATGCACCTTACCACTGACCGCCCTGTCCAGCGAGGCATGGACATTGCCTTCCACATGCCGGTAGAGAGCTGGAATCGCCTTCCATGAGAAAAAGTGGTGTTTGGGAACCTGCCACTGAGGAACCGCACATTGCACAAACTCACGGAAGGGGGCCGAGTCTACCAACTGAAAAGGCAGCAGTTGAAGTGCTAGCAATTTAGCCAAGCTAGCATTCAACCGCTGGGCATGTGGATGGCTGGGAGTGAACTTCTTTCGACGGTCCAGCAGCTGGGGCAGGGAAATTTTCCTGCTACAATCGGACGTCGGTGTACTGCTAGCAGAGTGCCCGCAAGTACTTTGCTGTGACACACCTAGTTCTACACCTTCATTCCTCTCAGTGCCGGTTTCAGAGAGGACTAAAGGTATAGTGGGGTTGGAGATCCCAGCTGATGAGGAGCAAGGAGAGGTCCGCTTTGTTCTTTGGTGTGGGTCTTTAAGTTACGCTTGCCAACGAGCTGCATGGCAGGTCAACATATGTCTAGTCAAGCAAGTGGTGCCCAAGCGGCTGATGTTTTGGCCACACGAGATACGCTTGAGACATATGTTGCAAATAGCAGCGGTGCGATCTGATGCACTCAACTCAAAAAAGGCCCACACCAAAGAACTTTTGGAATAACGGGCAGAGGCAGCGCCCTGCACAGGCGGAGCTCTGCAGTGTGATTCAGTCGGTGTGCTGCCCTTACGCTGGCCCCCAGAGGGCATCCTGCCTCGTTGGAGATGTGCCTCCTCTTCATTCTCCTCCTCCTCCTCTCTCCTATCAGGCACCCACGTGGAGTCAGTGACCTCATCATCCCCTCCCTCCTCATTACTGGAGCCAATCTGGCAGTATGCTGCAGCTGCTGGAACATGACTGCCAGATTGCTGTCCTTCTTGAGCATCCCCTCTCTCTGCGCTCACGCTATTGCCTTCCTCTAGCTGGGTATCATCATCAGACACTTCAAAACGCTGGGCATCCTCCTGGAGCATGTACCCAACACTGTGCTCAAACAGTTTGCGGGACTCCTCAGGAGGACATGGTGGGTCTAGGGAAGGAGTGACTCATGATGACATTGATACGAGGGAAGAGGATGCTTTGGCAGCTGCTTTGCCAGTACCCTGAGCCTGGATGAGAGAGGATGAGGAGGATGAGGAGGGCTTGGTCATCCACTCTACCAAGTCTTCGGCATGATGCGGCTCAACACGTCCAGCTGCCGAAAATAAGGACAAGCGTGTCCCATGGCCACGTGCTGATGACGATGCACCGCGTCCACGACCAGCACTGTTGTGTCTAGACACAGAGCCTGCTTGCCCTCTTTTATTGGCTCCTGACTGTCTCCCTCTTCTTATTGGCCTTCCAGACATAGTAATGGACTGCAGGGAGATGGGAAAACCAGGAATTGGAGTAGTGTATATTGTGCTTGAGGCACACAACACCCACTAACTCCTGCAGATGCCTTTATTAGAGAACACCAGCAATAAAGGGTAGATACAGGTGTATACTGTGCTGTGCTGGAGGGACACAACACCCACTAACTTCTGCAGATGCCTTTATTAGAGAACACCAGCAATAAAGGGTAGATACAGGTGTATACTATGCTGGGGCACACAACACCCACTAACTCCTGCAGATGCCTGCATTATAGAACAGCAAAAAAGTGTAGATACAGGTGTATACTGTGCTGGGGCACACAACACCCACTAACTCCTGCAGATGCCTGAGAAAAGAACACACTGTCCCTGCCTATCTAGCTTAGAGAACAGTAATAAAGGGTAGATACAGGTGTATACTGTGCTGGGGCACACAACACCCACTAACTCCTGCAGATGCCTGAGAAAAGAACACACTGTCCCTGCCTGCCTATCTAGCTTAGAGAACAGTAATAAAGGGTAGATACAGGTGTATACCCTGCTGGGGCACACAACACCCACTAACTCCTGCAGATGCCTGAGAAAAGAACACACTGTCCCTGCCTGCCTATCTAGCTTAGAGAACAGCAATAAAGGGTAGATACAGGTGTATACTGCGCTGGGGGCACACAACACCCACTAACTCCTGCAGATGCCTGAGAAAAGAACGCACTGTCCCTGCCTGCCTATCTAACTTAGAGAACAGCAATAAAGGGTAGATACAGGTGTATACTGCGCTGGAGGCACACAACACCCACTAACTCCTGCAGATGCCTGAGAAAAGAACACACTGTAGAACACACTGTCCCTGCCTATCTAGCTCTTTCCCTGCACGCCGGAACACACTACACAAGGCCGCCGCGCTGGCGGGCTTATATAGTGTGGGGCGTGTACTAAACCCCCTGAGGCCAATTATGGCTCTCCTCGCTGTCAGTGCTGTGACTGGCCAAGCATGCGGGGTCACAGTGCATGCTTGGCCAATCACAGTGCCGGCAATGCAGTGCGATGGCGCAGTGCATTGTGGGCCGTTCGCGTCACACGAATTTGGCGCGAACGGCCCACAAAGTTCTGGTTTCGCCGAACAGGCGAACAGGCGATGTTCGAGTGGAACATGCATTCGACTCGAACACCGAGCTCATCCCTATTCCTGAGCTACTAGCCAGGCCTTAAGGGTTACTCGCCACCAGTTGCCCCAGCCAACCCCTACTCTGCCCCACCCCACCCCTAATTCCGCCCCTTAACACGCCCTCATAAATTATCTCATAAAATTACACTTAAATGTTTTATCCAGAATTAGGTTACGAAGATAAATATTAACAACAACTTTATCAGTGCCGATCAGTGCAGCCTCACCTGTGCCCAACAATGCAGCCTCACTGCTCATCAATGCAGCTTCACCTGTGCCTATCAATGCAGCCTCACCTGTGCCCAACAATACAGACTCACCTGTGCCCATCAATGCCCCCTCATCTTCGTCCATCAATGCATCCTGGCACGGGTACTTTGATATACTGTACATCTCACGTCCCGGCATTGGGCCTGTGTTCTGTCTATCAAAGTACCCGGGTCAGGAGGTGGGGCTGTATGTGACGGCGAGCACGGGGAACACACTGCAATTCAAATGAGCTGTTACAGTGGAGTTCCCGCTCTGTGATGATCTGGTCGGCTCTCTCTTCCCATGGGTGATCGCTGGGAGAAGGGCTCCTATTCAACCCCCCTCGCCCCCCCTCCGAGGCAGCCCCACTTTTTACTGTGATTCTCTGCTTCCTTGTAACTTCTTCCTGCCACCAGATGCACCATGTCACTTGCTACTGTCACCTTCCACCCATATGCAGCTTGTCACTACTTACACTAATTCTAACAGCCTCTCCTCAGCAGCGTCCACGTGGGTAAACTTCCACATGCGGGCGGACAGGCGGTGAGAGATGAAGTAACTATCTCTCTGCTCTCCCGCAGCTGCAACTCTGTCAAGAGCAGCCTTTGTGGCCCTGCTGTAGGGGCAGAAAAGCGGTGATGCGAGGCGGACAGTGAGAGATGATGTCATCTCTCTGCTGCACCGCTATCAGAGATTGTCAGAGACTGCAGCGAGTGTTGCGCGGGCACAAGTAGAAGAGGTCCGACCAATATCAGTAATAACGGTAAGTTTCTGACCGCTACTGATTATTTGAAAAATTTCAATATCGGCCCCCAATAATCGGCCGCTCCAATATTTGGACTTCTGCCCGCTGTACTCACCGATCAAGCATCAGTTCTCTTCCATGTTGAAAGATTCCCAGTATCTTTCAATCTACTTTCTGTAAACCCGTGGCATCAAAGCTCCAGACTCACATAAGTTATTACGTGGTTCTGCTCTCCACAACATTTAGGATCTGCTCACTGCTGGAGGAAAAAGAGGGTGAAGAAGACGTCTGATGTCACTGAACTGGACTGTGGACACGGAATAAGGTAAAAATAAAGAAAGAAATACGGCTAGCCCCAGTGGCGGCCCCCCCCCCCCCAAAGCTATTGGCAGAAAAAAAGAAATAAAAAAGAAAAAAAGGGCCCTTTAAAAAAAAAAAAAAGTTCTTTAAGTTCACTGGGCTCGGGCGCCGACCCCAGTGCCCTATGGGAGCGTCATGCCAATGCAATCCCGTGATTGCAGGCGAGACGCTACATTTGCAGGGTTTTGTGTTGCTTTGGGGCGTACAGCTAATAGCCCCAGCACTCTCAGTCTTCTGTCTGTCTATCTATCTGACCATTAGCACCCGCTGTAGGACTTGGGAGGTGCTTTCCCGGGCAGCCGTGTCAGTTACACTTTCTGTTTCAGTGGGATGTCGGCTCCATGAGGCAAGGTAATGTGATCTGAATATGTCTTTCCTCCACATACCAAGGCTTACAGTAAATTTCCCATTTACAGGAACAACCTCCAGTAAAGACGGCCACCTTTGCATATCTGACAGTCGCAGAGTATTTAGAGTCTATATCTCACGCTGCTCTTCCCCTCCACTTTAGTCAGTCTGCTTCGGCTGTCTCTTCTGCACATGCAGTAACTCATGGCATGGCAGCTACTGTGTGGGACTCTGTGATAAGAAGATGTGTGTGTTTCACAGCAACAGGTTGTTTTAAACATGTCAAAAACTGGCATTAAGGCAGGGAAGAAGTTACAAAACATTACTGTATGGGAGGAGAGAGAGAGAGAACATGGTCTGTGGGGGAAGGTGAGAACATGCCAACTCCATCACATTACAGGATAATTCATCCTCACTGACTCAGGTGCCAATAAAAACAATGATTGCTGCTGGATCCCCTCCACCTCTATATATAGTGTGCTGTGTTCTCTGTATGTATTGTATGAACTGTGTGTTCATTGTATGTACTGTGTGTTCTCTGTATGTATTGTATGTACTGTGTGTTCTCTGTATGTATTGTATGTATTGTGTGTATGCACGGTGTGTTCTGTGTGTGTTCTGTGTATGTACGGTGTGTTCTGTGTATGTTCTGTGTATGTACGGTGTGTTCTGTGTATGTAGGGTGTGTTCTGTGTATGTACGGTGTGTTCTGTGTATGTTCTGCGTATGTACGGTGTGTTATGCGTATGTACAGTGTGTTCTGTGTATGTTCTGTGTATGTTCTGTGTATGCATGGTGTGTTCTGTGTATGTTCTGGGTGTGTTTTGTGTGTGTTCCTTGTATGCACGGTGTGTTCTGTGTATGTTTTGTGTATGCATGGTGTGTTCTGTGTATGCACGGTGTGTTCTGTGTATGTTCTGTGTATGCACGGTATGTTCTGTGTGTGTTCTGTGTATGCACGGTGTGTTCTGTGTGTGTTCTGTGTATGCACTGTGTGTTGTGTGTGGTCTGTGTATAGTGTGTTTGGGTATTGGGAGCCGTGACAGCAGAGGATGGGCAGGTAAGGACCTGGAGGGGTTTGCGCCCCCCCCAAATTTTTTTATCACCAGCCGACACTGCTAGGGGGTCTCCAATGTGTGTATGGAGGACCAATGATGGGTTGGGTGAGATATGAGCCGGCAGTTGGTCAAATATTTGCCTTTATGTTACCTTCTACCACCTTTGCCTTCATTACAATACTGTGAAATAGCCTGGCCCAATTTGAGTTAAGTAAAAAAAAATAATTACAACTTATGATTAACATATCTATGCAGAAAAGTGTAATGAAATATAATAAAAGTCTTTACAAATTTCAGAGTGAACACGAATAATCTAAATCAACTTCACAGCTCTCAGGGTGATAACTGATGTCTTTATCAGAATCCAGAATTAGTGATCCTAAACTGTGAATCCACAGCGGATCAGTAGAATTGTCAGTACTGATTAACACATTTTCCAAGTTTTTCCAGAGATATTTTCTCCTTAAATACAAGTTCATGAGTGAGTTCTGTGTGACAGTGTTCAATTACTATGAAGTCTGTTCACAGCAGGGCAGACAGAACTGTCATTGGGAAGTCTGCAAAACTGACTGAACCCTACAGGGATTGCAGCTGTCGGTGTACACTGTGATTCACAGTTAGATCTAAGTTTAAAGTAAAATAGCATGTAGCAAAGCTATGATATTAAAGGGTCGAGCATAAAAAACTAAGGGCGTATTATAATGGTCACCCCCCTCCAAAAAAAAAAAAACAGGCAGTATCATCTTCTGAATGCCTATCAGTCACTACTGTGCATCCATCTGAAAAGTGATCCACCACGGATCACTTTTCAGAGTCCCATACAGGTATACTGTAGATGGCTCAATTTTTAAGACCATGTCTTCTTATTTGGTGGTGATGGTGGACCATTCTTCCTTTTGGACTGAGTAGCACATGCATAAAGTAAATCATGCTCCATTCCTCTGATCACACTAAATACTGGAAGCAAAATCATAACTTTTCATTATGGGTAGCTGCATATAACTGCTTTTTGCATGTTATTAAAGTTGAAGTAGCACAATTTTAAAGCCACGGGTCATTGTGATTTCAGGTGTGACTTGCCTGACATCTGTGTTACTTCATGCACAGATGTCTATGTCTATGCATAATTTCGGAAATTAGGATTTTCGAATTTTTGAATTTCAGAAATTCGGAATTTCAGAATTTCGGAAATTTGGAATTTTGAAAATTCTGAATTTCGAAAATTCGGAATCTCGAAAATTGGAAATTTCGAAAATTCAAGATTCGAAAATTCGAAGTTGCAAAATTCGAAAATCTAAAATTCGAAAATGGGAAATTTGGAAAGTTGAATTTCAGAATTCCGAATATCGAAAAAAACGTTTTTTCGTTTTTTTGGTTTATATCTGAAATTCGTTTTTTTTCCGTTTTTGTTTTATTCGTTTTTTTGGAAATTCGGAATTCGAAAATTCGGAATTCCGAATTTCCAGAATTTCCGAAAAAAGCAAAAAAACGAAAAAAACGAAAACAACAAATTTTTCGAATTTTCCGAATTTCAGAAAAAAACAAAAAAAAAACAAAAAAAAACATAACAAATTTTTCGAATTTCCTGAATTTTCGAATTTCTGAAAAAAGCAAAAAAACGAAAAAAAAACGAAAAACGAAAAAAACGAATTTTTCAAATTTCCAGAATTTCCGAAAAAAGCAAAAAAACTAAAAAAAAAAACTTTCCGCAGTGCACATGTCTAGTGCGGGGTAACTGTCAGATATTCCAGTAACAATAAATAGCAAGGACACTCATCTCTTTCTCAAAGCTTCCTAGCTTAGACCAAGCACAGCACCATACTCACAAATGTCCTTGGATATTTTGATGCTTCCTTCCACTATCAGCCAGACATGTCTCCTGTGGGCTCTTCATACCAGATCCCCAAAAAAGACCTTAATCAGCTCAAGCAAAATTCAGTAGGTTAAGCCCCCCCAGCTCTGCGGCAGCTGGGACCTCAATGAGCAAATGGAGAACTACAACTGGACTGCCCAGAAGGGCAGCAACCCTTTACTTTAGGCTGGGATCTTCTCCCCTTGGACAAGAAG
Source organism: Rana muscosa (assembly GCA_029206835.1). Lineage (NCBI taxonomy): Eukaryota > Metazoa > Chordata > Amphibia > Anura > Ranidae > Rana > Rana muscosa. The sequence goes on along the minus strand of CM055128.1, from coordinate 91,949,151 downwards.
CTCTCCGCTCCAGGCCTCAGCCTATTTATGCACTCTCCCAGTCACCTACTGCCCCCCCCAGAGAATGACTGCAACCACCTAAATATTATGCTGTAGATTTTAATCTCCCAGCCCACTGCTTTTTAGAACCATCCAGAAGGTAGAGAGTAGCAATCAAAACCACAAGCTGTAAAACTGATTACAGGGGACCTAAATTTACCTAACCTTGTTAGTATCAAAGTAGGAGTGTGCTATACATTGTTTATCATTTACTTCTAAATCCAGCATATCATTCCAGGAAGTAGATGCTGACTAGGGATGAGCTCCAGCGTGTTCGCATTGAACACGTGCAGAGCCCGCCAGGAAGTCGGCACCGCGCTGCGCTAATCACAGCCAGGGAGACATTTCCTGATCTCTGCAGCCGAGCATCTGGAAATGTCTCCCTGCCTGTCATTAGCGCAGCGTGGTGCCGACTTCCTGGCGGGCTCTGCACGTGTTCAATGCGAACACGCCGGAGCTCATCCTTAATGCTGACGTTAGTGATGCTTGAATGAAAATGGCCCCATCCTTCAGGGAGGGGGGAGTACTGTAATCCCTGTGATCAGTAATAAGATAACTGCAACACCTACACAGCATGCATGCACTAAATATGAAAAATACTGTATATCTGAAGCTAGTACAAAAAGTGTCCACTACCCCCACCTATAACTGGCCATTGCAGCAAGTAGCATTGGAAGGCAACATATGATATGTAGCGGGCTGTTCTATTTAAGGGGAGTGTCTGAGTGGTAATTAGGCTCAGACACACTGATTGTTAGGGAAATGGACCATTTCTGTTGATGGGAGATAGTGTTGGTGCACAGTTCCCTGTGGCCTACAGGTGGCGCTGTCGCCATGGGCCAGGGTTGAGCTGCCAATACAGGGCAGCGCCTTTTTGTGTCCCCTCTCGGCAGTAGTATGTCAGGGCGGGGAACCCGCTGTGCCTGTCGGGAGAGGGTATAAAAGGGGGCGGACATCTTCCGTTGGGGTTCGTCCACGCCCAGGCACCTTCAGCCTGGGTGTGTGTGGTTCGTCCACTCCCGGGCACCTTCGGCCTGGGGGTGAGGAGGGTCGTCTCCGGGTGCCCTAGGCCCGGAGGTGGAGTTCCTGTTCCATCCCAGACACCTTCAGTCTAGGGTGAGGTACTATTTTGAAGGCCCGGGGCCCAGCAACCTTCGGCTGGGGTCCGCTAGGGATCGAGGACTCCCAGAGTGCCGCCTTGCGAGGGGACCAGTATCTAGGATGAGGAGGCCAGGGAGGTAACCCTTTCCGAAGACCCAGCGCAGAGTCGTGGTGACGGTGAGGGCCTCTGGTAACTCTCCGGAGGGATGTTTAATCCTTGACATGGGCCAAATACTTCAAGAAGGAAGTTCACGTTCAGGTCAGTGGCAGTGAACCTACTCTTCAGGTCAGTGGCAGTGACCCTACTCGTTCAAGTCAGTGGCAGTGACTTCATAGGGCAAGGCCCTACTCAGGTCAGTGGCAGTAACCCTACGCTCCAAGTCAGTGGCAGTGACTTTATTCACCCGGTCTGTGGCAGAGACCAACCTCACGGTCTGTGGCAGAGATCGTGCGCCACAGCTGTTTGAGAAACCTAAACAGTCTAAAGAGTTAAGCTACGTTTGTGCCTGGACCTCCTCCACACCTAAGCTGTCCTGTATCTTCGCTCCAACCTGTCTGCTCTTAAAGAGGCTGTTTATTATCCTGTGTGAAATAAATGTTGAGTTGGACTTTCAGCTAGTGTGGACATTCACATTCCTGGGGAAAACGAGGACTTGTATCTATCTAAGGTAGAGGTGAGATCATTCTTGGGAGGACTTTGACTCTGGCCGCAGACAAGGCCCAAAACTAACACCGCTCAACCTCTTTACTCAGGAAGGTACGGGCTTGTGGTGCGGTGTGCCTTTCTCTGCCTGCGAGGAGCCTAAGTTAATGCAGGCTGGGGAGAGGTGGGTGCGCTACACGTGGGGGCTCGAGTCCGGGATTTGTTTGCGGTTGGGAAGTGTTGAAGAACCCCCCCCAGAGTTTGAACTTTATTCCCCAGTGAAGTTCCGTGGAGGCACCTTCAGCCTGGGTGTGTGTGGTTCGTCCACTCCCAGGCACCTTCGGCCTGGGGGTGAGGAGGGTCGTCTCTGGGTACCCTAGGCCCAGAGGTGGAGTTCCTGTTCCATCTCAGACACCTTTAGTCTGGGGTGAGGTATTATTTTGAAGGCCCGGGGCCCAGCAACCTTCGGCTGGGGTCCGCTAGGGATCGAGGACTCCCAGGGTGCCGACTTGCGAGGGGACCCGTATCTAGGATGAGGAGGCCAGGGAGGTAACCCTTTTCGAAGACCCAGCGCAGAGTCGTGGTGATGGTGAGAGCCTCTGGCAACTCTCCGGAGGGATGTTTTCTCCTTGACATGGGCCAAATACTTCAAGAAGGAAGTTCACGTTCAGGTCAGTGGCAGTGACCCTACTCTTCAGGTCAGTGGCAGTGACCCTACTCGTTCAAGTCAGTGGCAGTGACTTCATAGGGCAAGGCCCTATTCACCAGGTCAGTGGCAGTGACCCTACGCTCCAAGTCAGTGGCAGTGACTTTATTCACCCGGTCTGTGGCAAAGACCAACCTCACGGTCTGTGGCAGAGATCGTGCGCCAAAGCTGTTTGAGAAACCTAAACAGTCTAAAGAGTTAAGCTACGTTTGTGCCTGGACCTCCTCCAAACCTAAGCTGTCCTGTATCTTCTCTCCAACCTGTCTGCTCTTAAAGAGGCTGTTTATTATCCTGTGTGAAATAAATGTTGAGTTGGACTTTCAGCTAGTGTGGACATTCACATTCCTGGAGAAAACGAGGACTTGCATCTATCTAAGGTAGAGGTGAGATCATTCTTGGGAGGACTTTGACTCTGGCCGCAGACAAGGACTAAAACTAACACCGCTCAACCTCTTTACTTAGGAGGGTACGGGCTTGTGGTGCGGTGTGCCTCTCTCTGCCTACGAGGAGCCTAAGTTAATGCAGGCTGGGGAGAGGTGGGTGCTCTACAGATAAAAACAAGGCCAAGGATAAATCCAAGGAAAGATCCAACCTTACTCACCGACCAGCACGCTGACAACCGAATCAACCTGCTATCTAACAGTATGCGTTAAAACAGGGGTTTAGTTTGCACACATTTGCAAATACATGCGTAAGCCACAGAGCCTTGTCACGGCATCCTGTTTCCTGTGGTCCTATCACTAGCTTATGAGTGACTCCACAATGGAAGCACGTGCATTCTGATGGATAGGTGGAGGGCAGGTGGACTGAAGGGAGTCCACCCCTTCTTAAAGGTACAGGGACACACTGAACACCCAGAAAATCGCACAATGGCTGCAAAGGTGTCAGTACGTTGCCTGACCAATATAATAGTAATACAAAAAAGGTGTCTACTACCCCAACCTATAACTGGCCATTGCAGCAAGTAGCATAGCATTGGAAGGCAACATATTATATAAACAAGTAAGGATGAGCTCCGGTGTGTTCGCATAGTACACATGCAGAGCCCGCCAGGAAGTCGGCACTGCGCTGCGCTAATCACAGCCAGGGAGACATTTCCCGATCTCTGCAGCCGAGCATCGGGACAATGTCTCACTGCCTTTGATTAGCACAGCGCGGTGCCGACCTTCTGGCGGGCTCTGCACATGTACTATGCGAACACGCCAGAGCTCATCCTTATAAACAAGGCCAAGGATAAATCCAAGGAAAGAGCCAAGCTTACTCACTGACCAGCCCGCTGACAACCGAATCAACCTATCTAACAGTATGCGTTAAAACAGGGGTTTAGTCTGCCTACATCTGCAAATACATGCGTAAGCCATGTATTTGCTTGGATTTATCCTTGGCCTTGTTTATATCATATGTAGCCTTCCAATGCTACTTTCTGCAATGGCCAGTTATATGTAGGGGTAGTGGACACCTTTTTTGTATTACTGTTATATTAGTCAGGCGATTCACTGACACCTTTGCAGCCATTGTGCAATTTGCTGGGTGTTCAGTGTGCCCTTGTACCTTTAAGAAGGGGTGGACTCCCTTCAGTCCACCTGCCCTCCACCTACCCATCAGAATGCATGTGCTTCCATTGTGGAGTCACTCATAAGCTAGTAATGGGACCACAGATACCAGGATGCCATGGCGAGGCTCTGTGGCTTACGCATGCATACCTCCCAACCATCCCTTATTCAGCGGGACATTCCCACAATTGGCAGTTCTGTCCCGGGTCCCGGGCACCCTCAGTTCGGTGTGTTGGACCTTGGGCAGGCTATAGGTGACAAGTGGCACACTGCATCTGGTGGCAGGCTACAGGTGAAAAGTGGCACACTGCATCTGGTAGCAGGCTACGGGTGGATAGTGACACACTGCATCTGGTGACAGGCTACGGGTGAAAAGTGGCACACTGCATCTGGTGGCAGGCTACTGGTGGAAAGAGGCACACTGCATCTGGTGGCAGGTTATGGGTGGCAAGTGGCACATTGCATCTGGCGTCAGGCAACAGTGGCAAGTGACACGCTCCATCTGGCCTCAGGCAATGGTGGCAAGTGACACATCTGGTGGCAGGCAATCGGTGGCAAGTGGCATACTGCATCTGGTGGCAAGTGACACCCTGCATCTGGCGGCAGGCAACGGTGGCAAGTGACAAGCTGCATCTGGGGGCAGGCGACGGTGGCAAGTTACAAGCTACATCTAGTGGCAGGCAACGATGGAAAGTGGCACACTGCATCAGGTGGCAAGTGACAAGCTCTGGGTCCCCACTGATTCTGCATTTTAGTGAGTTGAACTATTTCATTATATATTACAATGTAGTAGAACACCAGCCATTTGCCCGACAAATCACCCCAGCCGCCAAATTCCCAGTCAACTCCGAGACTACATTCCCCCAACCCCTCATCTTTTTTTGGGAAGGGGTCGGGGGGGTGTCCCTGAATGGAAATGTGGCCACCCTAGTAAAGACTGGCGCTTGCATGTCCCCGATCTCAGCAATAGATTGTATTTAATTTCTGATAGCAAGCATCCTGGCAGTGTTGCCAGAGCTGGAGAAGACAGCTAGCTCTTGGGGTTTTGGAAAAAGAATGTGCACTTCCATCCAAATGTACAATTTAGTGCTTAGTGCCCGGGCCCATGTAGCCCATTGCCACTTTATGTGTGGCCCATTGGTCCCCTGCAGACACTTCTGTACATCTTCTGTACTTCTGTACATCTGTAATATGTCATGTACTATGTCTCCAGTCTATGATTGACTGCTGAAGCATGCCCCCAGTCTCCTACAACCCCTGTAGCATGTTCAATGTTTCTGACCATTTTCTGTATCATGTCTACAGTCTCTGACCATGTTCTGTATTATGTCTGCAGTCTCTGACCATCTCCTGTATCATCTCTGCAGTCTCTGACCATCTTCTGTATCATGTCTTCAGTCTCTGACCATTTTCTGTATCATGTCTGCAGTCTCTGACCATCTCCTGTATCATTTCTGCAGTCTCTGAGCATTTTCTGTATTATGTCTGCAGTCTCTGACCATCTCCTGTATCATGTCTGCAGTCTCTAACCATTTTCTGTATCATGTCTGCAGTCTCTGACAGTCTCTTGAAGCATGTCTGCAGTCACTGACCATCTCTTGGAGCATGTCTGCAGTCCCCAACTGTCTCTTGGAGCATGTCTGCAGTCTCTGACCATCTCTTGGAGCATGTCTGCAGTCTCTGACCATCTCTTGGAGCATATCTGCAGTCTCTGACCATCTCTTGGAGCATGTCTGCAGTCTCTAACCATCTCCTGTATTATGTCTCTTGTATCATGTCCGCAGTCTCTGACCACCTCTTGTATGATATCGGCAGTTTCTGACCATCTCTTGTATCATGTCTGCAGTCTCTGACTATCTCTTATATCATCTCTGCAGTCTCTGACCATCTTCTGTATTATGTCCATACGTCTTCTATGCAGTCGCTGACTATTTTAATGAAGTTCTTTAAGTTAGGCTCAGACAAAGCAATCAAAGCATATTTTATAGGTACAAGGAAGCATGTTTTTTTTTTTAACCACATCACTTGAGCCCCTCCTCTGCTAGATGCTTGACAACACCCACAATTTACCGTAACGTAGCAGGCCGCAGGTCTTTTTACTCCTCCAGTGTCCCTCATTCTGAAGTTCAAAAGTTGGGAGGTATGCGCATGTATTTGCAAAGGTGTGCAGACTAAACGCATACTGTTAGATAGGTTGATTCAGTTTTCAGCGGGCTGGTTGGTGAGTAAGCTTGGATCTTTCCTTGAATTTATCCTTGGCCTTGTTTATATCATATGTTGTCTTCCAATGCTACTTGCCGCAATGGCCAGTTATAGGTGGGGGTAGTGGACACCTTTTTTGTATTACTGTTATATTGGTCAGGCAACACACTGACACCTTTGCAGCCATTGTGCGATTTGCTGGGTGCTCAGTGTGCCCTGTACCTTTATGTGTTTAAATTGTTTTTATCAAATTTTTACAGATAAAAATCTTACATACTTTGCAAAACAATTTGCAATTCATTCATAAAAATACACAACATTCTCAAACAATACATAAGAAATACATATAGGTACATAAATGGATCCATCCTTTAACATGCATTTAAATATGAATCTATACCGCAGCATATACTCCTAATTCTCCTGGGCCATCTAGGTAATGAACCCGAGAAGAGAGAAAAAGAGAACCATGGAGGCAGGCCCATTCCCCCCTCCGAAAAAAAAAAAAAAAGGAAAAAAAGAGATCATATGCATACATGTGTATATATACATACATATATACATGTACACCCATATACATACTCATCCTTATGTGAATAACTTTAACCCATATCTATACCCCTATTACCCGTGTCTATTTATCTTTACTTTCGAGAGGGGGGGGGGGGGGAGGTTCTTATCTCCCAATCCCCATTACTATCCTCCTTCAAATCGTGACAAAAAAATAAATATTTTTTGCTTCTTTACATGTTTGCATAATTTTTTGCAATATTGGGTTCTTTTTTAGTAGATCTTTAAAAATGCAATTTTCTATGTCCACTGATACACTACTTTAGTCTATTATGTATGATGTATGGTTTAGTGTGGGGTGGGATGTTTTCCTTTTTTTAAACCTGCACAGGGTTAATTGAGTTTTAACCATCTGGTTGGATCGCTCCTCGATCCAGCGAGATGGGATTCACCTGTTGGGTTACACCCTCAGGTGTTAGGATATAGTGAGGTCTGTTTTGGACTTTACCTTTACACCTAGCCTGTTAGCCTGAGGAAGAGCAGGGATGCTCGCAACTGTACAGTAGCTATGCTCTTGATTTTTTCTGTCTGTATATGGTATTGATTGAAGATATACCAGTAAAGAAATAGTTTTTTGCAAATTGGAGTGACTGTCCCTTTGTCGTGACTATATATACAAAAAAAAATAGTGAAATTCACTGCCTTCTCTCACTATCTCGGCGCTATGTACTACACGGATTCGAAATGACAGATAAAAAAATGATCAAATGTTACCAAATGTAATTTACATTAAACTCAGCTGCCATTTTAAAAGCATGAATGCCCAAACATAAATAAATAAAATTAGTAAATCCACAACAAGTAAAAACTTGTTAAATACCAAAACAGCGCTTAGTAATCACACAACGTGACAACTAAACTACCATAGGATAGAGTTGTCACGTTGTGTGATTACTAAGCGCTGTTTTGGTATTTAACAAGTTTTTACTTGTTGTGAATTTACTAATTTTATTTATATATATATATATATATATATATATATATATATATATATATATATATATATATCTGTAGCGGGGTTCTACTGTAATAGACTATTGTTATATGGAGTATACCCCATACTCCCTCCAGTGTTCCAGTTACAACTCTATAGACTGTTTGTTTACTTATGTTCAGTGATGTATTGTTGAACTTGTGGTACAGGGAGAGGGGGACTCCGTTGCCATGGATATCCAATAGACTACAGCAGGGATATGCAATTAGCGGACCTCCAGCTGTTGCAGAACTACAAATCCCATGAGGCATAGCAAGACTCTGACAGCTACAAGCATTACACCCAGAGGCAGAGGCATAATGGGACTTGTAGTTTTGCAACAGCTGGAGGTCCACTAATTGCATATCCCTGGACTACAGTATCCACAGTGCAGCTGTACTCCCAGAATGCATCACAACCACCGCGCAGCCTGCTGGGGGAGGTTACTTAAAGGAGGGGCGGAGCCGCACTCAGTCTCTCTGGACTTCGCCCTCAAGCAAGCAGGAAGTCCGCATGAGGTCTGCTGCCGAAGTAACTAGGCCCAAAGCCTGAGCCTGTAGTTTCGCGGAGGATCACCAAGCCAGAGAAGGATCTCTTTCAGTGTGACCAGCTTGCGCTTCCCAGAGACCAGAGTCATCCACCAACTGACATCTACATCGGCTGTGAGAGAGACCGGAGACTGTACGTTGCGGAGAGGTCGCAGATCAAGGTACCGACAGCGGATCGTGCCAGGCGGACTAGGCCTGTTTGGGTGAGCGGGCACCTTCCCATATTCATTAAATATTGTATAGGCCTGTGACTTTTGAGGCCCATCACCATTAGAGTAGTGCGCCAAGCACCAGAACATATTGCATCGTGTGGTAGTGCGCAGTTTGAAGTTGGCGTTTGCACCGCCTGAGAGTTTCACACTCCCAAAAGCATTGCGGGCGTTCAGTTCTTCCTTTAACACCCATTGGATTACAAATAGTATGTGCACCAACGTTTGCTAGCAAAGACTCCCACCATTGAGGAACTTGTACATTAATCTTAGTCAGGCTTTACTGGAATTAACAGTGACAGGACACTGGGTGGTATTGCCCACTAGTGGCAGCTCGCGAGCATAGGATTTTTATTCATAGAAAGTAGGCAATAATATTGTGTAAAACTATTGTCTTATTCATATTATTGACTCTTGCAGGGCCCTGCAGAGTCAACTAAAAGTACATAAATATCTTAACCTGTTTTCTTATCGCTAATTAACCACTTAACGACCGCCCACCGCCGATTTACGTCGGCAGAATGGCACGGACAGGCAGAATCACGTAGATCTACGTGATCGCCTTTGTGCAGTCGGGGGGTCCATCCGGACCCCCCTTCACTGCAGTGAGCGGCCGTTAAGTGTTCGGGAGCGATCAGGCATGAGGGGGCGGCCGCTCGATTCCGCCCCCCCCTCGCGATCGCTCCCGGCCAATGAAAATGCTTCCTCCGCCATGTGATGTAAACAAGGCTGGAGGAAGTGATGTCATCTCCCTCGCTGCGGTCTTTTCGTTCCCGGCGCCGAGCAGAGAAGAAGCAGGTTAGTGCACCAACAGTCCACTGACACGTAGGTACACATAGGCACACAAATCACCCCCCAGTCACCCCCAGATCACCCCCCAGGTCACCCCAAAGCCCCCAATCACAGTGTCACTGATTGCAGTGATCATTTATTTTACTGATCACTGCATTTAGTGTCATCTGTGATTGTAAAAAGTTGCAGGGCAGTTAGGATTAGGCCCCTTTAGGTCCAGGGTAGCCCCCTAACCCCCCCCCTAATAAAGGTTTAACCCCTTGATCACCCCCCAGGTAACCCTTTCACCCCCTAACTTCAGCGTCACTAAGCGATTGTTTTTCCGATCGCTGTATTTGTGTCGCTGGTGTTTTAGATTATTAGTTATTTTTTTTTAGGTTCGCCGCAGGTTTTTATTAGTGTCAGGTACCCCCATATATTATTTTAACCCCCTGATTGCCCCTAGAGTTAACCCTTTCACCAGTGATCGCCGTATAAGCGTCACTGGTGTCACTGGTTAGCCAGTAAGTTATTTAGTTATTTAGGTTACCCGTCAGGTTTTTATATAGTGTCAGGTACCCCCATATTTAACCTAATAAAGGTTTTAACCCCCTGATTGCCCCTAGTTAACCCTTTCACCAGTGATCACCATATAAAGGTTACGGGTGACGCTGGTTGATTAGTTTGCTTTTTATAGCATCAAGGCACCCGCCGTATATAACCCAATAAAGGTTTAACCCCCCTGATCGCCCGGCGGGTGAGATCAATTAGGTTTTAGCGCCAGAGAGGGTCTGCGTCGCCCCAGGCAGTGTTAGGTTAGTGCCAGTAACGCTAACACCCACGCGCAAAGCATACACCCCCCTTAGTGGTATAGTATCTGATCAGATCTATACTAGCATCCCCAGCGGTTTAGGGTTCCCAAAAACGCAGTGTTAGCGGGATCAGCCCAGATACCTGCTAGCGCCTGCGTTTAGCCCCTCCGCCCAGCCCAGCCCACCCAAGTGCAGTATCGATCGATCACTGTCACTTACCAAACACAACACACATAACTGCAGCGTTCGCAGAGACAGGCCTGATCCATATCAACCAGTCCATAGCAAACGTCCATAGCAATCAGTCCATAGCAACCGTCCATAGCAACCATCCATAGCAACCAGTCTATAGCAACTGTCCATAGCAACCATCCATTGCAACCAGTCCATAGCAACCGTCCATAGCAACTGTCCATAGCAACCATCCATAGCAACTATCCATAGCATCCAGTCCATAGCAACTGTCCATGGCAACCAATCCATAGCAACCGTCCATAACAACCAATCCGTAGCAACCGTCCATAGCAACTGTCCATAGCAACCGTCCATAGCAACCAGTCCATAGCAACCAGTCCATAGCAACCATCAATATCAACCAGTCCAAGGTGAATGTTTTGAACGCTACCACTCAAAAGTGAAGTTTTAGCGTAGGGTACAGCATTTCACAGACAAGGACACACTTACACAGGGTCTCCCAAGATGCCATTACATTTTGAGAGACCCGAACCATTACAGTTGTAAAGTTACAAAAAAAGTGTAAAAAAGAAAAAAAAAAACGTAAAAAACAAAACACAAAAAAAATATAAAATAAAAAAACCAAAAATAGTTGTCGTTTTATTGTTCTCTCTCTCTCTATTTTCTCTCTATTGTTCTGCTCTTTTTTACTGTATTCTATTCTGCAATGTTTTATCATGCTTGCTTTTCAGGTATGTAATTTTTTGTTTTCAGGTGCGCCATTCAACTGCAGCGCGGAATTATTTATCTTGACAGCAACAGCGTTTGCTCCCACGATACATAAAGCCGTGACACCACAGTTAAAAAAAAGAGCATATATGCCGAAGCATGGGGGCAGCAGGGGCGGAGGAGCGATTTTGCTCCTAATGCCGCGTACATACGGTCGAAATTCCGACGGAGGCCTGCCCGTGGAAAATTCCGACCGTGTGTACGCGGCATAACTTTTTTGCGGGAGGATGCCCCCATGCTTCGGCATATATATATTTTAGGCACAGGTTGCGTTAAAACATTTTTTTATTTTTTACTAGGTTTTGTTTTGGTATTTGCTTTGGAGGTATGGCATGGTAAGGTCTTACTGTTGTACTGTAATGTTACTTTGTTTTAATGTTAACCACCATTTGCTTAGCAGGTACGCCATTCAGTTGCAGCGCGGATCTATTTATCTTGACAGCCGTGACTCCAACGCTGTAGGAGGTGATTTCACCACCACAGTTAAAAAAAAGAGCATATATGCCGAAGCATGGGGGCAGCAGGGGCGGAGGAGCGATTTTGCTCCTAATGCCGCGTATATACGGTCGAAATTCCAACGGAGGCTTGCCCGTGGAAAAGTCCGACCGTGTGTACGCGGCATAACCTTTTATGCCGCGTACATACGGTCGAAATTCCGACGAAGGCTTGACCGTGTGTACGCGGCATAACTTTTTTGCGGGAGGATGCCCCCATGCTTCGGCATATATGCCCATCATTAGAAGTGGGTGGATGAAGGGAGGTATTCTAATGGTGGGCATACCCACCAATCAATCTCTTTTTTTCGTTCAGCCAATAGGCTGTATGAAAAAAAAGATTACAATACATGTCCAACAAGGACCAGCAACGTACTGGTATGTTGCTGGACTTTGAATGTTTATACCAGAATGATGCCTGCGGGTTTAGGTATCATCTTGGTATCATTCTTTTCAGCCAGCAGCCGGCTTTCATGTAAAAGCAATTCTAGCAGATAATTAGCCTCTAGACTGCTTTTACAAGCAGTGGGAGGGAATGTCCCCCCCCCCGGATATAAAAAGCGCCATTGGGAAATTGGGAAAGCATTTTATCACACCGATCTTGGTGTGGTCAGATGCTTTGAGGGCAGAGGAAAGATCTAGGGTCTAACCCCCCAATTTTTTTCAAAAAAAGAGTACCTGTCACTACTTATTGCTATCATAGGGGATATTTACATTCCCTGAGATAACGATAAAAATGGTAAAAAAATAAAATATGGAAGGCACAGTTTAAAAATAAAATAAAAAAGCCAAATAAATAATAATAAAAAAAGAAAAAGCACCGCTGTCCCCCCCCTGCTCTTGCGCAAAGGCGAACGCAAGCGTCGGTCTAGCGTCATATGTAAACAGCAATTGCATCATGCATGTGAGGTATCACCGCGAAGGTCAGATCGAGGGCAGTCATTTTAGCAGTAGACCTCCTCTGTAAATCTAACGTGGTAACCTGTAAAGGCTTTTAAATGCTTTTAAAAATGAATGTAGTTTGTCGCCGCTGCGCGTTTGTGCGCAATTTTAAAGCATGTCGTGTTTGGTATCCATGTACTCGGCCTATGATCATCTTTTTTATTTCATCAAACATTTGGGCAATATAGTGTTTTTTAGTGCATTAAAAATAAAAAAAGTGTGTTTTTCCCCCAAACAATGTGTTTGAAAAATCGCTGCGCAAATACTGTGTGGAAAAAAAAAATGCAACACCCACTATTTTAATCTGTAGGGCCTTTGCTTTAAAAAAATATATAATGTTTGGGGGTTCAACATAATTTTCTTGCAAAAAATTTTTTTTTTTTCATGTAAACAAAAAAAGTGTCAGAAAGGGCTTTGTCTTCAAGTGGTTAGAAGAGTGGATGATGTGTGACATAAGCTTCCTAATGTTGTGCATAAAATGCCAGGACAGTTCAAAACCCCCCCCAAATGACCCCATTTTGTAAAGTAGACACCTCAAGCTATTTGCTGAGAGGCATGTTGAGCCCATTGAATATTTTTTTTTTTGTCCCAAGTGATTGAATAATGACCAAAAAAAAAAAAAATGTACAAAAAGTTGTCACTAAATTATATATTGCTCAAACATGCCATGGGCATATGTGGAATTACACCCCAAAATACATTCTGTTGCTTCTCCTGAGTACGGGGATACCACATGTGTGGGACTTTTTGGGAGCCTAGTCGCGTACGGGACCCCAAAAACCAAGCACCGCCTTCAGGATTTCTATGGGTGTAAATTTTTGATTTCACTCCTCACTGCCTATCACAGTTTCGGAGGCCATGGAATGCCCAGATGGCACAAAACCCCCCCAAATGACCCCATTTTGGAAAGTAGACACCCCAAGCTATTTGCTGAGAGGTATGTTGAGTATTTTGCAGATCTCGCTTTTTGTCACAAAGTTTTGAAAATGTAAAAAAAGAAAAAAAAAAAGAAAAAAAATGTCTTTCTTAATTTTCAAAAACAAATGAGAGCTGTAAAATACTCACCATGCCTCTCAGCAAATAGCTTGGGGTGTCTACTTTCCAAAATGGGGTCATTTGTGGGGGTTTTGGGCTATTTTGACATTTTATGGCCTTCAAAACTGTGATAGGTAGTGAGGAGTGAAATCAAAAATTTATGCCCTTAGAAACCTTGAAGGCGGTGCTTGGTTTTTGGGGTCCCGTACGCGGCTAGGCTCCCAAAAAGTCCCACACATGTGGTATCCCCGTACTCAGGAGAAGCAGCAGAATGTATTTTGGGGTGTAATTTCACATATAACCATGGCATGTGTGAGCAATATATCATTTAGTGACAACTTTTTGTACATTTGTTTTTTTTTTCTTTTTGTCATTATTCAATCATTTGGGACAAAAAAAAAAAATATTCAATGGGCTCAACATGCCTCTCAGCAAATAGCTTGGGGTGTCTACTTTCCAAAATGGGGTCATTTGGGGGGGTTTTGTGCCATCTTGGCATTTTATGGCCTTCAAAACTGTGATAGGTAGTGAGGAGCGAAATCAAAAATTTATGCCCTTAGAAACCTTGAAGGCGGTGCTTGGTTTTTGGGGTCCCGTACGCGGCTAGGCTCCCAAAAAGTCCCACACATGTGGTATCCCCGTACTCAGGAGAAGCAGCAGAATGTATTTTGGGGTGCAATTCCACATATAACCATGGCATGTGTGAGCAATATATCATTTAGTGACAACTTTTTGTAATTATTTTTTTTTTGTCATTATTCAATCACTTGGGACAAAAAAAAAAAAAATATTCAATGGGCTCAACATGCCTCTCAGCAATTTCCTTCGGGTGTCTACTTTCCAAAATGGGGTCATTTGGGGGGGTTTTGTACTGCCCTGCCATTTTAGCACCTCAAGAAATGAGATAGGCAGTCATAAATTTAAAGCTGTGTAAATTTCAGAAAATGTACCCTAGTTTGTAAACGCTATAACTTTTGCGCAAACCAATAAATATACGCTTATTGACATTTTTTTTACTAAAGACATGTGGCTGAATACATTTTGGCCTAAATGTATGACTAAAATTGAGTTTATTCGGTTTTTCTTATAACAAAAAGTAGAAAATATCATTTTTTTTCAAAATTTTCGGTCTTTTTCTGTTTATATCGCAAAAAATAAAAATCGCAGAGGCAATCAAATACCATTAAAAGAAAGCTCTATTTGTGGGAAGAAAAGGACGCAAATTTCATTTGGGTACAACATTGCATGTCCGCACAATTTACAGTTAAAGCAGCGCAGTGCCGAATCCCAAAAACAGGCCTGGTCCTAATGGCCCGAAATGGTCCGGGGCTTAAGTGGTTAAGTAAACTTTATTTTTTGGTTAAGTGTAGCGACCTCACCCCGACCTCTTTAGCTAGGGGTATGTCGAGCGACAGAGTGAGGTGCGCCACGGCCCATGTCCTCCCCATGGCTGTGGGTGAGGTGAAGGCCAGTATTAATCTTTTTTTTCCTCGGGCCAAATGTGCGCTGGTTATGAGGGTCAGTCCTTCCGTGCCGGAATCTCCCTTTGTTCCCATCAACAGAGTCCATACACCCATCAAAGTCCAAACTCAGGTTTATTGCGTATCTCCACATACAGTCAAATGCAACGGCATGATACGATGGGGAAGCAGGTCGAGGCACTGTACAGGTTCCTAGTCGCTACACTCCCTGTGCTATGACCAGGGGTTGCAGGAATCTTGATGAAAGCTCCTCCGCTGCGCTGTAGCCCATATCAGGGGAAGATGTCCTCCGAGGGAGTTACCGAAGGCCCATCCGTCACCGGGTTGACACTGCACCGGGTCTTCGGACGGGTGACCTCCCCAGCCTCCTCACCTCAGATGCGGGTCCCCTCGCAAGGGGCGCCCTGGAGCAACTCCACCCTCGCGGGACCCAGCCGGAGTCACCGGGTCCCAGGCCTCCTTAATAGTACCTCACCCCAGGCTGAAGGTGCCCGGGATTGACTCCATCCTCGTTCCGGCCAGGCCTTGGGCGCCTAGGCCGGAACCTTGAACCGCCAGCACCCAGGCCTAAGGTGCCTGGGTGCGTGAAGACACAATCTCCTCCCTCCGGACCGCTCCCTGGCGAGGGCGTCTCCCCCTTTTATATCCTCCCATCGACACCACGGCGGGTTCCCCGCCCCGGCCGTACCATCTCCAGGAAGGGACAAAGAAGGGTAGCCCTCTGGTAGTGATTCTACCTCGAGCCAGTAGGTATACTGACACCCACTGGTCAAAGAGAATATTACACCACCCAATCCTCCACGAATAAGAAAAGGGGTCTGAACCCTGACATAATTACACACCTGGGTCTCTCTACCCCCAGGTGTATCCCACTAACTTTAAAGACCCCGCTACACACTCCCCCTGGTGATTTGACGCTGGTCCCCAGCGTCAGGTGCACACCCATGTCTCCCAAGGAGTGGTGACATGAAGTGGGCCCCAGAGGCTATCCCTCAAATTTTGGATACTGTATGTGCCAAGACCTGCTCAACAGACAGGGAAACCTTAGAACATTAAAACTCTTGTATAAAACATCTGTCATGTACACATATACAATCCCTCCCGTCACTGTCTAAGAACCACCCCATACTCAGTAGTCTTGACCGACGAATCTCCTGCAGAAGGGAAACAAACAAAAAAAAAAACACATCCTAACACTCTGTGTTAACTTGGCATGAGTGGGTCCGTCAGCCGAGAGACCCACTCACTCCAATAAGTACGTAATGCATGTGTAACATTTTCAAACATTCTTTGCACAACACTGCCACCTGGTGACAGTGCTGCGGTAATGACACTTGGTGAGATCTTCATTCTTCCTGCTCTCCTACTCTAACTCTACCCCAAAAGTCTCTGCCTTTGGCACATGAAGAAAAGGGAGAAAAAAAAACAACAGCTCCCAAATCTCCAGTGAGTAAAAGAAAAGCCCAAATCAAAACAAAAGTAGGGCACAGTTCTAGGCGTCTGGGAATGTCTCTTCCAGAAAGTTTCAACAGCAACAAGATAGGAGCTCACTTCTCCTATAAATAGAACCTTGGATCCGGCAGAAACAGGGGCTTCAGGTGCCCGTCAAACACTTCCACCGAATACTCGACATCCTCTCCTTCTTTCCGGCAGATGAGCACCTTATCGGCATGAATATGGCGCCCAAGTCTCCAATCAGCTCTGCAGTCCTTGAACTTTTTTAGACACAGGCGGCGAACAGGACAGGTATCGCCTGGCATGGGGTACTTTAAGTTTTTCCCATACAAACTCATCATACCACCTTGGTCGCAGGACCTCGACTTCATACAATAAGTCCCGAGGCAAGTAGGGGTACTCCCACCCATATTCACGGGCGACTCTCTGGGAGAAAAGTCTCTGCAACCTGGCTAGAGGTGGCATCACATCTCGCTCACCTTCTCCTGGCTGTACGATGGCCTCCGGGTGCCGAGGTACCTTCACCATCTCGGGTTTCTTTGTCTTTGGTGCCCGCAACGAAGCACGCTGCATCCCCAACATCAGAGCGGGTGATGTAGTTGAATGCGGGAAGTTGGTCGGAGGACTAGATTTCCTCGAGAACTCCGGGGCCTTCACCCGGAGCGTACTGTCTTCTATGGACATTGGGGAATCCTGCGGTTTACTCAGCACAGGTAGTGGACGTCTGTCCCAGCCCTTCCAGTGAAACAGTTCGTCTATCTCTCCGTCATCCCCACAGTCTGACAATGACTCTAAGTCGGAGGTGTCATACATCTCGGCGGGAAGGTAGTCTCTAGTAGACGGAAGGCTACCCTCCCTTGCGGGCTCCACCGACTGTGGACCCCCGACACCTCCAACCAACACCACAGTCCCAGCCCCTGGCTCACCTGGACCTTCTGAAGAACTAGGATGTCCGGGACTCTCTTCTCTACCGGCGCCATCCAGGCCAGGCAAGCGGCGGGGTGAAGCTCGACCACGACCATAGGATGCCTGCACCAGGCCTATCTTCCTCTTCGGGGGTGGCAGCAGGGAGTCTGTAGTGACCGAAGCAGTGTCCTCGGATTTTTCTCTCTCAGTCTCTGGTTGGGCAGTCACTTCGCCCTGGTCAGCGCGCACGGGAAACTCCGCAAAGGCTTTGATCTCTCCCTCCGGAGTGGCGGTTCCTGTGATGCAGTTGAGGCGTAGGGCCCGGGGCCTTTCCGTGTGTGGTTCAACCTCAAAAAGAAACTCCTTGCATGCTTTGCATCGCCCGAATGGCTTTAGTTGGACCACCAGTCCCGAGCATCCGGGACAGATCACACCGAGGGCCTCCGTGTCTCTGCATGAATACAGAGCCAACTGTCCTCGGGGCCTGAGCCTTATCCCCGTGTCTGTAATGGGTGCAGCAAATGCAGTCATCTTGAAAGGATAAGGTACCGGCATCCACGGGGAGCCTGAGTTCGCTCCGACCACTTGCTGCTCCATCACGCGCTGACCTCGCGCCGGAGTCTCCACGTGTCTGTCCACACGTGGCCAGACTCCTCCCACGACTTGCACGTTTTCGCGGGCTTCCTTCAGTCTCCTCCCACGAATTGCGCAGTCATGGGGTGCCTCGTGGCGCAGTGCAGCAAAAGTCCCTACATGTAGTTCGTCACACGGCTGGACTCCTCCCTCTTCCCGCTCTTTCTGCATGGGCCTCTCCCGGTTTTTCAGGGAAATTTCCACGACTTCGAGCACAGGGATGCACTTTGGCCAATCACATGGCCGACCTGCTCGGACCTCCTCCGGGCAGCAAAGTCCAAACACAGCCGTTCCAAACCTCAGGGTCAACACACATTTCATCCCGGACGAGCCCCCACGTGTAGCGACCTCACCCCGACCTCTTTAGCTAGGGGTATGTCGAGCGACAGAGTGAGGTGCGCCACGGCCCATGTCCTCCCCATGGCTGTGGGTGAGGTGAAGGCCAGTATTAATCTTTTTTTTCCTCGGGCCAAATGTGCGCTGGTTATGAGGGTCAGTCCTTCCGTGCCGGAATCTCCCTTTGTTCCCATCAACAGAGTCCATACACCCATCAAAGTCCAAACTCAGGTTTATTGCGTATCTCCACATACAGTCAAATGCAACGGCATGATACGATGGGGAAGCAGGTCGAGGCACTGTACAGGTTCCTAGTCCCTACACTCCCTGTGCTATGACCAGGGGTTGCAGGAATCTTGATGAAAGCTCCTCCGCTGCGCTGTAGCCCATATCAGGGGAAGATGTCCTCCGAGGGAGTTACCGAAGGCCCATCCGTCACCGGGTTGACACTGCACCGGGTCTTCGGACGGGTGACCTCCCCAGCCTCCTCACCTCAGATGCGGGTCCCCTCGCAAGGGGCGCCCTGGAGCAACTCCACCCTCGCGGGACCCAGCCGGAGTCACCGGGTCCCAGGCCTCCTTAATAGTACCTCACCCCAGGCTGAAGGTGCCCGGGATGGACTCCATCCTCGTTCCGGCCAGGCCTTGGGCGCCTAGGCCGGAACCTTGAACCGCCCGCACCCAGGCCTAAGGTGCCTGGGTGCGTGAAGACACGATCTCCTCCCTCCGGACCGCTCCCTGGCGAGGGCGTCTCCCCCTTTTATATCCTCCCATCGACACCACGGCGGGTTCCCCGCCCCGGCCGTACCATCTCCAGGAAGGGACAAAGAAGGGTAGCCCTCTGGTAGTGATTCTACCTCGAGCCAGTAGGTATACTGACACCCACTGGTCAAAGAGAATATTACACCACCCAATCCTCCACGAATAAGAAAAGGGGTCTGAACCCTGACATAATTACACACCTGGGTCTCTCTACCCCCAGGTGTATCCCACTAACTTTAAAGACCCCGCTACACAAGTATAAAACCTGTGTGATGCACTTTTGTTAGCCTGAAGGACCCCAACGGAGAAAGGTAACATATATGTGTAATTTACTGTGGCATACCTCCCAACTCAAGTCCCACCGCGGGACATTCAGATCTCCCCTCTCCCCTGCTAACGAAAGTTGTTGAGCGGGGGGGGGGTGCCGCCGATCGCGGGGGGTGCCTCCGAATACTGTTTTGACCACCAATCGCGGGGGGGGGGGGGGTGGCTTACCTGCTGGTTGCTGTTTCCTCCTCTTCATGCTTCCTGCTGTGCGGGAAAAATGACACTCTCGCGGGACTGCGGGAAGGAGGAGCCTATGCGGGTGAAACCTGCAGAATCCGTGCCAGTTGGGAGGTATGCTGTGGTAATATATGCAGAATTGTGTTTCCCAATAGTCAATGGGTATTACAATTCTTTTCATTACCAGTTGTGCCAAGGGAGGGTTTCGAGCCAGTTAATGGGTTGAGAATAAGAGGGCAGACCCAAACAAAACCAGCAGCTCCTCCGGGGGTAGTGCTACATATCTTTATGTGAATTTCATTACCCCTATACAAACAAATCTATACCCTTCTTGCCCGTGTCTATTTATCTTTATTTTTGAGAGGAGAAGATTCTCGTCTCTCTATCCCCATTTCTATCTCCTTCAAATTGTGCAAGAGAGAGGGGGGGAGGGTGGGCTCCCTTTAATCCACCTGCCTTCCACCTATCCATCAGAATGCATGTGCTTCCATTGTGGAGTCACTCATAAGCTAGTGATAGGACCACAGATACCAGGGTGCCGTGGCGATGCTCTGTGGCTTGCGCATGTATTTGCAAATGTGTGGAGATTAAACCCCTGTTTTAACGCATACTGTTAGATAGGTTGATTCGGTTGTCAGCGGGCTGGTCGGTGAGTAAGCTTGGATCTTTCCTTGGATTTATCCCTGGCCATGTTTATATCTGAAGCTAGGTCTGCTATATAATATAGGACCTTCAAGCAAAAATATGGGTTAGTAGTTAATTCAGCAGCAGGAAAGAGTTTCTCCATGCGGCCCTATTGTCTTTGGCACCACACAATCCTACCTCTGGAACACATTGCTTTTCAATAGATTTCCAAGGCTAGGCTGTAGCCGCACAGCACAACTCATGTTAAAAAGCAATGTTTGCATTGTGTGCATGAAGGGCAAGCAACTCTTTTTTTTAAATCCTTTATTTGAAAAATCCTGTTATTCTGCTTGCTGTTGTGACTTTTTCATAATGCTGTGCCAAAAAATAAATAATTATATAGCATTGCCTTTAATGCCCTGAACCCCCTTGTTGTTGGTCAGGGGCGAATTACTACCAATTAACAGCATGGCCTAAAAAAATCTAGGCTGCTGCTGTACTTGCCAGTGCAATCATGGATGTAAACCTTTACATATACCCAGTGAAGTGAACAGCCTAAGATGATACACAGGGATGAAACAAATCTCCCTACATACGTTTGACATGTATATCTTCTGTCTTCACCTTGATATACTGTTTAGAAAGTGCTTGTTCTGTTAGAATTTTCTCTTCCTGATTCCCCTGTAGGAGATCATTGCTAGACACTGTGAGAAAGCTGATTGGAGGTTGCCTGTGTATAGTTTAGCTGTGTGGTAATCTATTTATAGCAACCTCCAACGACACAAACTTCTATCTCCTTGTCTCGGAGAGCTTGTCAAAAGTTCTCAGGCTGATAACAGATGAATGGAGCAGGACAAAGCTACGAGACACAGGGCTTTGAAGAGAGATTACAAAACACTACAGATATATGTGCCCAGCTCAAATTTCATGATCTGGTTTCCATCCACTTTAAGCACTTTATTTTTGATGTCCTTATACAGACTGTGCATATCTGTTGCTAGAGCAGTATACTGTGTACTTACAATTCACCAGTGGTGTCGGGAGGGGGGGGGGGGGCTGACCGGGGCTATAGCCCTGAGTGGGCCTCCAAAAAGCCCCGGGTCTCGACATTCATAATGTGAATTATTAGCCCAGAGAGCCCACAGAGAGCAAGGATCGATCTCCTGCTTACCCGGTGCGGCAGAGTGACATACAAAGTCAAACAGAAAGGTGCAGCGCTCTGAACAGGGGAATACCAACAGGCAGGGCGGAGTCCACAGGTGGGTGCTCAGGCAGCGGTGTCCTCCAAACAACACCCAAATAGGTAGATAAAATAGAAAAATAGCCAGCAACTCCAATCCGTAAGAAATATTTATTGACACATGTTGGAAAGCAAAATAGCAGACGCGTTTCGGCTGAAGAGCCTTGGCAAGGCTTTTCAGCCAAAACGCGTCTGCTCTTTTGTTTTCCTATATGTGCCAATAAAGGAGTTGCTGGCTATTTTTCTATTTGACATACAAAGTCCCGCCTCCTGGACCTGGCTCCTATGATGGACGTCACACTGGTCCAATGCCGGGTCCAGGGGGCGGGAGTGACACTGCGGCCATGCCGGGTGGGAGATCCCCGCTCTCACTCTGTGTAAACCAGTGGGCAGCTCTCCTATCCTGGCAGCTGTCTGATCATGCATGGGTGCACAGCATTGTCCCAGCACACACACAGATATGTGTGTCTACTACAGCTGAGATCTCCTATGGGCTCTCTTTATCAATGTTCTTACCTAAAGGTAAATTCCAGCTCCCCTATGTACCAATATAGCATTCATGTACATTTTTTGCAAAAATATCAAAGCTTTCCATAAAATCTACAGACACGTACCTTACTGTCCTCCATCCATGATTCAAAACGTATATATTGCTTCTGCCTTACATCCTTACAGACTTTAGGTCATGACACAGGAAGGAGTTGATCACCTGATCTCATTAGCACACAACTACATCATCCACCCCTCCCATCACGGCCGCCATCAGGGGGGCACAGGCAGTATTTTTTTTTTTTATATATTTTTTTTTGTAAGGGGCCCAGAGCTCCCCAGGGCCCCAGATGGCAACCCCCCTTTTTTTTATAATTTTTTTTTATTAATTTTTTTTTGTAAGTGGCCCAGAGGTCCCCAGAGGCCCGGAGGTCCCCAGGGCCCCGGATGGCAACCCCCCTTTTTTTTGTTCATCAGCACCTAAAGCCCCCCCGACCTCAAAAATTTGTGGCGGCAGCACCCCCCGCTTCTCAATTCGTGGCACCCCCCAGCTTCTTAATTTGCGGCAGCCCCCCGCTTCTCAATGTTTGGCGGTAGCACCCCCCCGCGGTTCTCCTCTGCTCCAGGGACCCGTGCCTGAAGCTGTGTAAGGGGCCCCAAAATTCCTGATGGCGGCCCTGTCTCCCATTCCCAGCTGCACGTTTTTCAAATGAAATGCAATCAATCAGTGATCACCTTTCTCACTAAATACACAATATACAATCAGATTGCATAGTGTATGGCCATCTTTATACAAGTACATAGAAGGAAATGTCCATTCACACAGAGTGCCGTGGCTTGGCCCAACCCCTTTCCCTCCTCATTGGCTCACTGGCTGTGGTTGACAGCAGCAGGAGCCAATGACTCCCACTGCCACACAGAATACAATGTGGCAGTATGACGTCATATGTGACATCTTGTATGGCTATAACAAATCCCCTTGTTGTGAGATACTAAAGCTAGCTGTACACTGGTAGATCTTCAAATGAAAGTTTGGAGGAAAAAAATCAGCACATTCCATAATGCCAGAGACAAAACTGACAAATGTAGTTCAAAATCACTTCAAAATGTATTTTGCTTTAACATTTCATTTTGGAATGAATGGAATTTCCCACACGAAAGCCTCCTCCACCTTCCTCCTTTGAATTTTCTCATTACTATGATCGCTATGGCCACTAATGATTAGAAAATCAAATAAACTCTACAAAAACAAAAGTTTTTGAATTAAATTAAATTTTACTAGTGTATGGCCAGTTTAATTTGGATCTTCAAGCAGAAGTAAACCACGTCATTATTTTTTTTAAAAAAACCCTGTAAAGTAAAGGGATACTGTGCATCATATAATAGCACATTATGAAATACTTACCGAATATACTCGAGTATAAGCTTACCCGAATATAAGCCGAGGCACCTAATTTTACCACAAAAAAATGGAAAAACGTATGTAGCGGAGTGGCGGTTTGTAGTGTAATATAAGACTGTCATTAACCTTGTGAAGCAATGCATTGTGGAACTTACGATACCAGGAGAACGGGACTCCATTGACATGAGTAGGTAATAGACTATGATACCCATGATGCAGTTGTCCTCCCAGAGTGCATTGCATCCCCGCTGAGCTTTGCGGGAGAAGTTACTTAAAGGAGGGGAGGAGCTTTGTTCGGCCTCTTGGGATATTTGCCTTCTTCCTGCAAGACGTCTGCGTGAGGCCTGCTGCCCCGGGGGACTAGGCCTGAAGCCTGGGCCTACAACCTTGTGGGAGGGGATCACCGAGACAACTGGGCGACCTCTTCTGTTTGACCCGCTCGTGCTTTCCAGATTCCGGAGTCGTCTGTCTGCTGATATCTACAGCTGCCGAGAGAGGGACCGGAGTCTGCACGTTGCGGAGAGGCCACGGATCGAATCACCAGCAGTGGAACAAACCAGGTAGACTAAGCCTGTTCTGGTGAGAGGGCACCTGCCTATATTCCACTACTGTTCTAGGCCTATTGACTCTTGAAGGCCCATCAGCAGCAGAATAGTACGCCACACGCATATTAGGACATAGGGGAAACTACACAGTTTGAGTTAGAGTTATACTAACTGAAAGTTCACTTCCACAAACATTGTGAGAGTTTAGTTGCTTCTTCATTTCTTTTGGATTACAAATATAACGTGCACCAACGTTGCTAGCGAAGACTCCCACCGTTAAGGAATTTGTGTAGTGATCTTTTTTGACTGGAACTAACATTGCAGGACATAGGGTGGTATTGCCCACTAGGGGGAGCTCGCGAGCATTATACTTGTTTCTTGTCAAATTTGTTTATTAAATTTTCAAAATTACAAGCATATATTGTCAATAAACATAGTCACTATAAATAGTAGCAGTTAAGGAGAACACAAATTAGATATTTATGTCAAGCTCCAGTGATTTTTGAAGGCAACAACAACAGAAGAGGAGAAAAAAAACAGTAATTTAAGTTTAACATATGTTGACCATTATCTGGAGACTTGCTAAAATATATGCTTAGTGTTGAATTTAGTAATTACAAACCAGATTTAGTAATAATATATAACATGTAAGGTAATATAAGGATTTATAAAGAAAAAATGAAGGGTCATAATTTCGCGACCTCATATAATGTTATTGTAATATATAAGGTTTGTATTGTTTCAAAGGAGCTCTAAAGCTGAAATATACTGATAAATAAAAAACATAAAAAAAAAATAAAAATGTTGCTACCATTTTTGCATATAATAACAATATATGCTAAGAAAGAAAAAACAACAAAAAAAGAGCTAAAGAGCGAAGATAGAAGAGAGGGAAGGGTAAGAAGAAGAAGAGAAAAAAAATAAAGATAGTAGGTAGAAAAGATAGAAAAGGTCGAAAAGGTCCCCGGGTTATCTTATAATGTTGGTCTGATAATATTAGTATATTAAATAGCTATTAGTAGTTATATTACCAAGGTCTTAATAATGTGATGTCAAAGTTGGGAGGGAAAAAATTAGTCACCCAAGGATTCCAGATTTTTTCAAATTTTCCAATATTATCATTGGTAATGGCTTCCGTTTTTGAGTGGGTCATGGCTTGGTTTATTCTGGTTTTGGTTTCTGAGATCATTAATGTTGGGGTTTTCCACGCTTTGGCGATTGTCTGCTTTGCTGCAGTAGTGATTTGTAGAAGGAGTTTGAATTGAGTGTGGGAAATAGAAGTCGGTTTTAGATTTAGTAGTGCAATTGAAGGGTCAGGTTTGATTGTTTTTTTGAATAAGGTAGAGAGGATAAGAAAAACCTCTTTCCAAAAACATTTTGTAACGGGACAATCCCAAAATATGTATATGTGTGATCCTAGTTCACCACAGCCACGGAAGCAGAGTGGGGAGTATTGCGGAATATATTTTGCGATTCTGACAGGAACCAAATACCAGCGCAAAAGTACTTTATAATTTGTCTCTAGAGCTATTATATTTTGTGAAGATGATTTTGTTGTGGTCCAAATTTTATCCCAATCGGATGGTTCCAACTGAAGTCCAAGGTCTCTCTCCCATTTTGCCACGTATGATGGTGGGTCTGCAGTAGGCAAAGTAATAAGGTGTTTATATATTATTGATATGAGACCCTTAGAGTGAGGTTCGCGTTTACATATACGTTCAAATTGTGTGAGTTCGTTGAGCTTACTCATATTTTGTATATATGGCATGAAAAAAAATTTGATCTGCAGATATCGGAAAAGTTCTGATTGGGGGAGTTGATGCCTATCACATAGTTCAGGAAATGTTATAAGTGAGGTAGATGTCGATAAATCACAGAGTTGCGTTATGTCAGAGGAGATCCATTTTTTAAATGAATTAGGGAATGTGCAGGCTGGGTAGAATAGTGGGTTTCTAATAAATGATAGAAGGGGAACATGAGGAGATTGTAGTCCTTTGATAAGTTTAAATTTATCCCAGATAGTAACTGTGTGTTTGGTAATCTTATTTTTTATATTTTTATGATCTGAGGGTTTGGACCAAATTAAATTTGTTATAGAAAATGGATCACAGTCAATTGCTTCAATTGCAACCCAGAGTGGGGTTTCGTATTTTGCGTGATATTTGGGGATGCATGCTATTTGAGCTGCATGGTAGTAAGAGGCGAAATTGGGGAATCCTAGTCCACCTTTAAGTTTGGGAAGGTAGAGTGTGTGTTTAGATAAACAATGTTTTAAAGAGCCCCAGATGAACGCTAGTGTTTTGCGTTGAAGATTTCTAAGAAAGTATGCTGGAACTGGAATGGGCAAAACCCGAAATAGATATAGTATCTTGGGTAAAATAGTCATCTTTATTACGTTTATTTTACCAATCCATGAGATTGGTAAAGAAGACCATTGTTTAAGGAGATTGGTAATTTGCTTTAGTAATGGCGGAAAGTTAGCTGAGAAGAATTCAGAATTGGGAGTAAGAGTAATTCCTAGGTAGGTCAGGTGCGATGTAGACCAGGAGAATGGGATGGAAGTTTGTGCTTGTTGTAAAGTATGGGGAGGTAAGGAGATATTTAAGGCTGTAGATTTTTGAGAGTTGATAATTAGTCCAGATATCTGTGCAAAATGATCTAGCTTACTTATAAGGTTGGGAGCAGAAATATGAGGGGAAGACATAAATATTAGTATATCGTCAGCAAACAAACATAATTTGTGCTGATGACCAGCTAAGTCTATCCCTTTGATTGAAGGGTCAGATCGTATAGCCTGAGCTAGGGGTTCAATAAGTAGGGCAAATAAAAGTGGGGAGAGTGGACAACCCTGACGTGTACCTCTATTTATGTTAAAGCAACCAGATTTATATCCAGCATATTTAATACAGGCTTTGGGATTATTATATAGTGATGAAACCCAGTTAAGAAAGTGAGGACCGAACCCCCATTTTTGTAAAGCAAAATGTAGATAGGGCCATGATACTGTGTCGAATGCTTTTTTAATATCTAACGACAGAAGACACATAGGTATTCGCCGTGTTTTAGCTGCTTGGATTAATAAAGTTGCCCTGCGTACTTTATCAGCTGCTTGGCGAAAAGGAATAAAACCAACTTGGTCTTTATTTATTAATGAACCAATAATATTGTTCAAACGAGTTGCTAGAATTTTCGCTAGTAGTTTGATATCAAGATTAAGCAGGGATATGGGCCTGTAATTAGCACAAGATGAATCATCTGAATGAGGTTTGGGGATCATTGTGATTATTGCTGTTAAGGTTTCAGAACGAAAGGATTGGTTGTTCAGAAGTGAATTGAAAGCATCTGTCAGCAATGGCGCAAGAAAATGAGTACATTTTTTATAATATAGGGCAGAGAAGGCGTCAGGACCCGGGCGTTTATTTGGTTTAAGGGATTTAATGGCTAATTCAACCTCTGCAGTTGTAATGGGACTTTCAAGATGTTCATGTTGAGTTAAAGGAATCTTTGGAAGTTTGGTTTGTGAAAAAAATAATTCTGCAGCGGATCGGTCAAAAAATCCCTGATTGTTGTATAAAGATGTAAGGTGTTTGTGGAAGGTTTGTAGGATTTTTTCTGGATTACTGGTGTAAGTATTATGAGGTAATTTTAATCGAATCGGTTTGTATGGGTTGTTTAATTTTTTAAGTGCTCGAGCGAGAAGAGTGCCAGGCTTGTTAGCTTTAATATAAAATTTATGCTTGGATTTGCGTATGGTTTTATCTGCGGATTCAGATAGGAAAAGATCAAGATTTAGGCTAGCTTCATCTAGTTGATTTTTTGTCACAGGGGTAGGATTCGCTTGAAAATTTGCGTGGCAAGTGTTAAATTTTGTTTCTAATATTAGTTGTAGCTTCTTTTTTTCTTTTTTAAGATATGATGCTTGGCGTAAGCAGATTCCTCGAAGGATGGGTTTGTGTGCCTCCCATAATGTTAATGGAGAAATATCAGGGGTTTTATTATTTTTCAGATAGTCTTTTATGGCTATTTCTAAGTCAGTAGAGTGTGATGGATGGGATAGGGTTGAATCATTTATGTACCATGTGGGGTCTTGATGTTTGGGTATGAGGGAAGTGAAAGTAGAAAGTATTGCACAATGATCAGTCCATGTAAAGGGTATTACAGATGATGTGAGCATTTCCGGGGACATACTAATAGAGATTAGTATATGGTCGATACGGGAAAAAGACTTATGTGGATGGGAATAGAAGGAATATTGACGTTTCGTGGGATTGATTTCTCGCCAGGAATCTAGCAAGGAATGTTGTTGTAGAAGTCTTTGGAACCTACGAGATTGAGAATTGGAAGTGATAGGAATTGGGGACTTATCTAAATAAGGGTATAGAACTTGGTTCGAATCTCCACAGATCAAAAGTGTGCCCATTTTATGAGTCTCTATCACCTGGAACAAATGGGAGAGGAATGCTGTCGGATTTTTATTAGGAGCATAATAGGATACTACTGTGATTAGCGTATCACATAGATGCCCTGTAATAATGAGAAAGCGACCTTCTGGGTCTTTGGTTTCTGTCAGAAGAGAGAAGGGTGTAGCTCTATGAAATGCAATTAGCACTCCCCTTCGTTTAGTTTTAGCTGAAGCAGTAAAAACTTGGGGATAAGCTGTACCAAAATATTTAGGTGTCGAGGTTTCAGTGAAATGGGTTTCTTGGAGGTAAATTATATGCGCCTTTGAAGAAGATAATGATCTAAAAACTTTGGTTCGTTTTTGTGGAACATTTAGACCTTGGACATTTAAGGTAAGAATATTTAAAGGAGCCATCATGAAATTTTATAGAAAATATTATAAGACATATCTAAAAACAATTGAAAATCCATACTTACCCCGGGGAGGAGCAAAGAGAAAAGGGAGAGTGGAGACAGAATGTTGAGAAAGAAAGAGAAAATGAGAGTCATTATTAAACAAATAATTAACAAAAAACGTTTAGAATGCAAGAAGGTAAAACGTTGGCGTTCCGAGCATGCAAAAGTGCAAGCTCGGAGGCACAGAGTCTGACCAGGGAGGCTCCTCACACAAAAAGGTGTGGGGAGAGTCCAAAGACAGAAAAATGGAGGGAGCAGTGACAGTTTCTCGGGTCCCTCACGACCAAAAATATATCTAGAGAAGAAAAATATATTATGACACCCAAACTGGGTGGAAGTAAGCAAAAATGAATCAAATATAAGAAAATATTATATGTTCAACATTAGTACATGTAAAATTTTAATCTAACAATTGTGTTTTATGGTTTCACGGGGAGAGTGTTAGATTATAAATTTTGTTGAATTATACAGGTTACCTCTGGGTTGCCAGTTGTAGGAGAGGCAGTAATGTCCTTATTAATTAGGATGAAAAATAAATAAAATATCAATTATTACTAATATATTAGTAATATTTACTTCTATTCAGTAAACAATTTTGTACAAAAATAATATAGAACCCTTGTTGTGGGTAGGAAAGGATTAGGGGAAAGGGGCGGGTAGGAGGGGGTAAAATGTGGGAAGTAGAAGGGATAGAGGGGATAGAGGGGGGTGAGGTGAGGAAGGATAGGATGAGGAGGGAAGGGTGTTATGAGAATATAATTTTTTGGGGGATAATTTAAAACGTCAATTATCCTAGACCAAAAAAGGGATAAAAATTGGAAAATAAAAAATAAATAAATAAATAAATAAAAATAAAGTATTAAAAAAAAATAATAATAATAATAATAAAAAATAATAATAATAAAAAAAATTAAAATAAAAAATATTTAAAATTAGACCATAACCTGCTTAAGGGAAGTAAATTCAGGATGGTTAAATGACATTAAGTGTTTAGCATCCAAAAAGTGGATGAAAGATCAAAAATATTGAGTGAATTTCAATTTGATATGCAAAATGCATTCAGTCCATTGAGTCTGGAGTAACTTGGTTTGGAGAGTTGAATCGACCCCTCTTCGATGGGCTTTGTCTGGTTCTGTCATTTTTGATTTTGGATACATTTTGTGGAGAACTGGATGCTGTTCGTCGGCGAGGGCCAGCTGAAGGACTTTCGCAGAGATGAAGTTTTTGTAGGGTGTTCTGTAGTTCATCAGGGGTTTTGCATGAGTACTTGGTGCCTTGATATGTGAAGCGAAGTGAAAAAGGGAACCCCCATTGGTATGGGATCTGATGTTGTTGTAGGTTTTGTAATAAGGGTTTCATCGAGCGCCGTTTAGCGACTGTTATTGGGGAAAGGTCAGCAAAGATCTGATATGGGTGGCCTTGGAAGATGAGGGATTCTTTGTTCCTTGCAGCGACCATGAGCTGCTCTTTGGTGCGAAAGAAATGGAATTTCGCAATTATGTCGCGGGGGGGGGGGACCTTCAGATTTGCGTGGTGCTAATGCTCGATGTATTCTGTCTATTTCCAGTCTCTCAATTGGAATTGACGGTGATAACTCTTGAAATAGGGCAGTAATTGTCGATTGTAGATCAATAATAGACTCCGGTATACCTCTAATGCGGAGGTTTGAACGACGTGCGCGATTTTCAAAATCTTCTAAACGAGTTTGCAGCGAGAAATTTTCACTTTAAGTGTGTCCAATTCAGTTTCATGAGTCATTACATTAGTTTCTATGTCATCCACTCTGTTTTCTAATTCAGCCGTGCGCTGACCTAAGTCACGGATTTCTTTTGTTAATTTCTCAGTAATATGGTCGGAGGTCTGCTTTAATGCCTTCTGTAGCATTTTTTCTATTTGAATTAAAACATTTGGGTGTAAAGAGCCTGTCTGTTGTGGCTGGCAGATGGCGCTGTCCTCACAGTCTGTATCATATAGTTCATGAGGTAACTGCTGCTGCTGCCTGGCAGCATGAGGTGAGATTGTGTGAGGTGATTTAGCCTGTTCCATTTTACTGAGGCCTCTAGATGAATTATCTCTGAGGGGTTTCACCTTATTTTTTCCCCGGACAGCTCCTTTAACCATCTTAAAACGTTCCCAGGGCACTGAGGAAGACCAGGGTAAGCTTTTGAAATAATTACCCTTCCATTCGGGTGTGTATGCTGGCCGTGAAGTCCCGAGAAAAGGGGAGCCTCAGCAGGACATGTCTGTCACAGTGAGCTCCCAGCATGCCCCTCTATACTTGTTTCTTTAAAAAGTAGATTTTAACATTGTTTTAGAAATCCCTTTGTTTTTATCCTTATTGACTCTTGCAGGGCCCTGCTGAGTCAACTGTATGCATATGTGTATTACTGTTCCTTCTTTTCTTTTCCTCACACCAGGTAAAGTTTGCCCTTGGTTTAGTGAAACTTTTGTTTGAAGTATCTTTGTTTCCTGAGGGACTGCTACCGAAGAAAGGTAACAATCTTCTTACAGGTTATTGTGATACATATATACATGCAAAATTGTGTTCCCAGCATTCAGTGGGGCTCACAATTGCCAGTTACACCAGTTGTGCCCAGGGAGGGTCTGAGCCAGTTAAGGGGGTTGCAAACAGAGTACTGACCAGGGATGGACGAACATCTCCTGGGACGGTTCGCGATCGCGGGTAAATGTTCGCGAACCGCGGGTTCGCGGCGGGCCCCATTCATTTCAATGGGAGGCGAACATTAAAAACCTCCAGGTCATATTTGCAGCCACAAAATAATTACTAGATGTGCACACATAGTCCCACAACATGGACAATGACATAACAGAAGTATTAAGCAAATTTGAGATCGACAACGACAAGCATTCTTTTTTTATCTGAAATTTTTTGTCAATTCAGGAGCTCATGAAGGCCATGGAAGAGACGCAAGCCCAGGTTATGAAGGGGGTGCAGGAGAAGATCCTGCTATTGGAAAAGTTGCCATAAATGTTTTTTTTTTTTTTTATAAGTTATATAAATCGTTTATACAGTTATAACGTTTATTTCGTTTTTTTGTAATATTGCTCGGTTTTATTAGGAATAGCTTGGCCTAAATCAGCCAGAACTGACAGCAGCCGGTAAATACATGTCAAATACATATAGGGTCCATTCACACGTCTGTAAAATGGGTCCGCATCCGTTCCACAATTTAGCGGAATTGATTTTCAATTCCAGTCTGAAAAATTAGGCATTCACAGCCTGGATAAAGAAGTAAGTGTCGGCCAGTACAGGCCCCAAAAATTAGCCAACAGGCATTCATCTGACAGCAAAGAACTTTGTATTCTGTGGCTGGAGGTACATTAGGCATTCACAGGATAAATACGTTTCGGGCACTACAGGCCCCAAAAATTAGGCATTCAACGGACATAAAAGGCCTTTTATGCCGCTGTATTTACCCAAGAAGTCAGGGACCATGAATAATTGTTATAGGTGGTGGTGGATATTTGTGGCCTGTCATGAGGAATTTGAATGAAACATGGTCTACTGGTCACATGTGTTGAATTCCTCAGAGATCCATGCCTCATTAATTTTTATAAATGTGAGGTAGTCAACACTGTCGTGAGCTAGGCGAATGCGCTTATCGGTCACGATCCCCCCTGCTGCGCTGAATGTCCTTTTGGACAGGACACCGGACGAGGGGCAAGCCAACAGTTCCATTGCAAATTGTGCAAGCTCTGGCCAGAGGTCAAGCCTGCCCACCCAGTAGTCCAGGGGTTCATCACTTCTCAGAGCGTCCACATCGGCCGTTAATCCGATGTAGTTGGACACCTGTCGGTCTAGGCGTTCCCTGATGCTGGATCCGGATGAGACCTGTCAATGGGTCGGCTGAAAGAATGATCTCATATCAGAAGTGACCAAGACATCTTCAAACCGCCCTCTTCTTGCAGGCACTGTTGGATTGGTATCCACAACTGTTCCTCTGGGAGTGGAAATTCCTCTGCCAGCGCACGCAAAAGCAGAATGCAGCATTTCTCGAAGCAAGGCCTGGAAGTGCTCCATTCTGACAGCCCTCTGTGATGGTGGTAACATTTCTGCCATTTTTTGTTTGTACCGGGGGTCAAAGTACGTTGCCACCCTGTAATGGTCCTTGCTCTTTATGCTTTTTATACGGGGGTCCCTCTTAAAACACTGGAGCATGAAGGCCCCCATTTGCACTAAACTGGAAGCAGTGTGGTGGCCTGGCTCCTGCTCGTCATCATCCAGGATAATGTGTCCTCGATCTCCTCCCCCCATCCACGAACAACAACAGCAGGGATCCCAGAAAGGTTTAAAGCATGCTCTTCTTGCTCCTCCTCATCCGCCCCGGCACCATCCTCCTCTGCCTCCTCTTCAGACTCCTGTTGTTGACTTGTCTCAGATAGAGTAGCCCCCCCTGGGAATTCATCCAGCATTGCGACTTCCTCATCTTCCTGCTCCTGCTCCTCGATGGCTTGATCAATGACACAACGCAATGCACGCTCCATAAAGAAGGCATAAGGTACGATGTCACTGATGGCACCATGGCTGCGACTGACCAGTTTGGTGATCTCATCAAATGGCCGCAAAAGTCTGCATGCGTCGTGCATGAGCAGCCACTGACGCGGTGAAAAAAAAAGGGATTTTTATAACAGCTTACCTGTAAAATCCTTTTCTTGGAGTACATCACGGGACACAGAGCGACATAGTCATTACTATGTGGGTTATATAGATTACCTTCAGGTGCTGGCACTGGCAACTTCCAAGACCGGAAGTACCCTCCCCTATATAAGCCCCTCCCATCCGGGAGTACCTCAGTTTTGTAGCAAAGCAATACGTGTCCCCAAAAAGAGGGGTGGGAGCTCTGTGTCCCGTGATGTACTCCAAGAAAAGGATTTTACAGGTAAGCTGTTATAAAAATCCCTTTTTCTTTTTCGTACATCACGGGACACAGAGCAACATAGTCATTACTATGTGGGACGTCCCAAAGCAATGCCAAATGAGGGGGGGATACACCATACATAAGCTGGGCGCCATCAGACATGAGGATCTTTTGCGGCCTGCAACACACTGCGCCCAAAGGCGATATCCTCCTGACTTCTAACGTCCACCTGGTAGAACCTAGTAAACGTGTGTACTGAAGACCATGTTGCGGCCTTACAGATTTGAGCCAGGGAGGCCTGGTGATGCACTGCCCATGAAGTTCCAACTGCTCTCGTGGAGTGCGCCCTAACTTTGAACGGAGGCGGTCTCCTTTTCAAGCCATAGGCTTGCATTATGACCTGTCGAATACACTTGGCTAAAGTAGATTTTGACGCTGTCTGACCATTTCTGGGGCCTTCCGGCAGAATAAACAAAGTATCCGTTCTACGAATCTGAGCAGTGTCTTTTAGATAAGTTTTAACTACTCTTACTACATCCAAAGAATGTAATAACTTTTCCTCTACCGAGCTAGGTTTGGGGAAAAAGGAAGGAAGAACCACATCTTGGTTCAAATTAAACCTCGATACCACCTTAGGAAGAAAGGCTGGATGAGGACGTAACACTACTCTGTCCTTATAAATGACTAGATATGGCTCTTTACAGGACATGGCGGCTAATTCCGACACTCTTCTAGCCGAACATATGGCTACTAAAAAAAATCAATTTCCTGGTGAGTAGAACCAAAGAAATGTGCCGCAAAGGTTCAAATGGCTGCCTTTGCAGAACCGATAGAACCAAATTTAGATCCCATGGGCATATGGGAGCTTTAACCGGTGGAATAATACGAGTCACCCCTTGTACAAAGGATTTGACAAGTGAATGCATAGCCAGGGGCCTTTGAAATAGTATTGACAAGGCCAAAACCTGACCCTTGATAGTACTTAAGGCAAACTTCCTGTCTACAGCCCACTGCAGGAAGTCCAGAATTCTGCCTATAACGTACTTACGTGGATGCCATTTTCTGGCCTCACACCAAGTGATGTACGCCTTCCAAACTCTATAGTAGATCTGCCTGGATACAGGCTTCCTGGCATTGATTATAGTCGATATCACAGAGTTAGAGAGACCTCTCTTTTTTAGGATGTGGGATTCAATAGCCAGGCCGTTAAACCTAGAGTTAGTAAGGAAGGGTGGTATATCGGTCCTTGCGAAAGCAGGTCCGAACGACGTGGAAGGGTCCAAGGACTCCCCACAGACATTTTTACAATCTCCGCATACCAGGCCCTTCGGGGCCACGCTGGAGCCACCAGGATCACGGCTTCTTTTCCAACCTGACTCTGCGAAGGAGTCGAGGCAACAATTGTAGCGGAGGGAAAGCATATATCAGTTTGAACTGATCCCAACGGAACACCAGAGCATCCGAGCCGCAAGCGAGGGGATCCCTTGTCCGGGAGACAAATCTGTCCACCTTTGCGTTGAATCTGGATGCTAGCAGATCTAGATCCGGTGTTCCCCACCGCTGACATATTGCTCGGAAGACCTCGGGATGAAGGGACCATTCCCCTGGGCATAACTGTTGGCGACTCAGAAAGTCCGCCTTCCAATTCTCCACCCCTGGAATGAAGTCAGCTGATATGCATGGGACATGCTTTTCTGCCCATTTCAGGATGTGACTTACTTCCCTCTGGGCTGCACGACTCCTGGTGCCCCCTTGATGATTGATATATGCCACTGCCGTGGCATTGTCTGATTGAATTCTGACAGGGGACCCTAGGAGTTTGGATGTCCATGCTACTAGGGCATACCGGGCTGCTCGTATCTCTAAGAGATTGATGGGCAGGGTCTTTTCTGTATCTGACCATCTGCCCTGGAGAGACCATTGCTCCAGTACTGCCCCCCAGCCTATAAGGCTGGCATCTGTAGTGACCACCTTCCAGGAAATCGGACTGAAGGTGTGACGGACCTGGCCGGGACAGGGGCTTTTGGAGGGGACTGAATGCAAGCCTCTTGCCCTGCGACCATGGGCCCTGGCATTTGGGGGAACAGTGCTCTTTGTGAGCTGTATGCCTGGGGACCCTTGTCGGGGTGTTACTTCGGATTCAGGTCCATGTCCCCCCAAGACACACAGACTCTGGGGACCCTGTATATGCCATATTAGAGTGACTAATTCATACTGTTGGGATTCTGACACATTCCCTCTAAGGATATGCTAATGCAATCACCTCCAGCCATCTGTCTGTCCTCTGTGCTATTTTGACACTGCTAAATGTGTGATGTTTACACTTAGGATAATGTATATTGTATAGCAGGTGAGACAGGTAGGAGCCGGGATGTCTACCCTGAACGGTCATATCTATGAGTCACCTTGGCTGGCTAAAGGATTTAGTTAATTAGCTCATGTTAATTATGTTTTTGGTTACCCCCTCTGTTACTGTATATAAGACTTGATTTTTGGTTCTAATAAAGTCTCTCTCTTGGTTGAACTTACATACAGCCTGCCTGGTGTTTGTTCTGACCGACCACAAATGGATTCGAATGGCACATAGCGGTAGTTTGAATCCTGGAGCACCGGATGATCCAATAGAGCAGAGGAGTGTCGGGAGAGTGGAGCCGAGCAAGCAAAGGGGCTCGTTACATTGGTGGCAGCAGTGGGATTTGCTCTCCAGTTACTGGGACACTCCAAACCACCACAGTGAAGGACCAGCTATGCAGCCTGCAGGAACGTCACGCTGAAAGACCTACTTGAGAGCCGAGATGGACCAGAAGAAGGGTGATGCAGGACCCCGGTCAGTTGAAGATTTGTTTCAGCAACGAGTGCGGCAGCGGTTGGCATTATATGGGGCTAACCCATCAGAGACCGCCATACAGGAAGCCATTAAAGACATCCAGCTGCAGGATGCCCGACAAAAGAGAGAACTAGAGCGGCAACATGAGTGGAGAATGGCGGTAATACGGCAATCGGAGACAACGCCTAAAGAACCAGCCGCCATGGAAGAGGAATTCGGAAGGAGGTTGCGAGAGATGCAGGGAGGAGAAGCAGGCCATCTCCCCCCCCCAACAGTTAACCAGAGCAGATGGTGTGGAGTCCCCAGCAGAAGTGCTGGCAACAGGGCAGAGTGGTACCCACCTCTGCCCAGCACCGGAAACCACTGTGGAGTTTCAGGGAGCTGGGGCAGTTGGCCCCTCTCCCCAGCAACAAGCTGAGGTGGTAAAGCTTTTACCCCCAGCTGAATCACTGGCAGCAGGGCAGAATGCTACTGGCCGCTGCACACAACTGCCACTTGAGCGGATATCGGTGGATGGGACTGCGGTCCCCACTCACAGCAACCCAGCAGAAGAGCTGGCAACAGAGCCGAGCGCCACGGGCCTCAGCTCCCAACTAACAGAAGCGGGAGTTCCTGTGGTATTGGATGGGACTTCAGTCCTCACTGACACAACCCCAGAAAATGGTTTGACACTGAGACAGGAGGATGTGAGCCTTGCTTTGCAAGCACTGGGAGATTTTCACCTACCACAAGTGGATGGGACTGCAGTCTCCACTTGTATACCCCAGGGAGGCCGGGCAGTCGACCCAGATCCCCAACAGCATGACGGACTGAGCCCAGTCACCCTGTCTTCTCTCCAGCAGCAGAAAGGACTCCAGGGAGAAGGGCCAGTCCAGGCCTCTCCCCAGCGGCGGGTGTGTTCTCTGAGAGAGGCAGAGGTTGGCTCGGTAAGTGATTCTCTGTTTGGAGCAATTTGTTTGGGGTACTGTGTGGATACCGGCATTGGGGGAATAGAACTATGGACTAACTTTGGAGTCAACCCATTTGGGGTCTCCTCCTATGTTAGTTTCCTGCCGAAATGGGAGATGTGTGACGGACCTGGCCGGGACAGGGGCTTTTGGAGGGGACTGAATGCAAGCCTCTTGCCCTGCGACCATGGGCCCTGGCATTTGGGGGAACGGTGCTCTTTGTGAGCTGTATGCCTGGGGACCCTTGTCGGGGTGTTACTTCAGATTCAGGTCCATGTCCCCCCAAGACACACAGACTCTGGGGACCCTGTATATGCCATATTAGAGTGACTAATTCATACTGTTGGGATTCTGACACATTCCCTCTAAGGATATGCGAATGCAATCACCTCCAGCCATCTGTCTGTCCTCTGTGCTATTTTGACACTGCTAAATGTGTGATGTTTACACTTAGGATAATGTATATTGTATAGCAGGTGAGACAGGTAGGAGCCGGGATGTCTACCCTGAACGGTCATATCTATGAGTCACCTTGGCTGGCTAAAGGATTTAGTTAATTAGCTCATGTTAATTATGTTTTTGGTTACCCCCTCTGTTACTGTATATAAGACTTGATTTTTGGTTCTAATAAAGTCTCTCCTGTTGGAACTT
This sequence comes from Rana muscosa, assembly GCA_029206835.1. Classification (NCBI taxonomy): domain Eukaryota; kingdom Metazoa; phylum Chordata; class Amphibia; order Anura; family Ranidae; genus Rana; species Rana muscosa. The sequence continues at coordinate 91,911,052 of CM055128.1, read as the reverse complement.
ACATACAGCCTGCCTGGTGTTTGTTCTGACCGATCACAAATGGATTCGAATGGCACGTAGCGGTAGTTTGAATCCTGGAGCACCGGATGATCCAATAGAGCAGAGGAGTGTCGGGAGAGTGGAACCGAGCGAGCAAAGGGGCTCGTTACAGAAGGATTTTCCCTTCTGGAGATTCTGGGGGACCAACCACCAGCAAAGACTCTTCCGAACGGAAGGGGATAAGGACATCGGGAAGTCTGGAGCCTGAACCTTTCTGTTCCAGGCTGACAGTATGGCCCTCTGCAAATTCCTTGGGTGGAATTGGGCCTATGGCACAGCTTCGAATGATGCTACCATCTTTCCCAGCAGCCTCATGCACAGGCGTATGGACGGCTGTCTTTTTGCACAAAGTAGGCGGACCAAGTCCCTCAAAGAGGATACTTTGTCTTGAGGTAGGAAAATCTTCCTCTGGTCTGAATCCAGCCGTAGCCCTAAGTACACCAGACTTTTGACTGGCTGTAGGGCTGACTTGTCCAGGTTGATGATCCAACCGTGAGATTCTAGATACCTGATCGTATCGAGAATTACCACCTCTAGTTTGGCAACTGAGTGGTCCATCAACAACAGGTCGTCTAGGTATGCCATTATCGTTACACCTCGTGTTCTTAGATCGGCCAACAGTGGGGCCAGAATTTTTGTGAACACCCGTGGTGCTGTGGCCAGACCGAAGGGTAAGGCTCTGAACTGAAAATGGCGCCCTTCTACCGCAAAGCGTAGAAATCTTTGATGACCTGGAAAGATGGGAACATGCACGTAAGCATCTTTGATGTCGATCGAGGCTAGCCATTCCTCCCCTTGTAGGGCAGCGGCTACCGACCGGATCGACTCCATCCGAAAGGATCGGATGTTCAGGAATTTGTTTAGACCCTTTAGATCCAATATGGGTCTTATGTCCCCGTTTGGTTTCGGGACTGTGAAAAGGTTTGAGTAGAAACCCAACCCCCACTCTTCCATAGGAACCTCCATAATTACTCCTTGGAGCAATAGTTGTTCTAACGCCAACAGGAGAGACCTTCTTTTTAGAGGGTCTTTTGGCATGCCTGACCATAAAAAATGGGAAGGAGGAGACTCTCTTAACTCCAATTTGTATCCCAGAGTTACAGCGGAGAGCACCCATCTGTCTCTGATCGTCTCCCGCCAGGTCTCTGCGAACAACCGAAGTCTTCCCCCCACCCGTTTGAGTGGGGGCAGCCCTTCATAGGCTTGCCTTGGAGGCTGGTTTAGTACCTCTTCGGATCCAGGGTTTTTTGTTACCCTGTGATTGTCCCTGATTTTTACCTCCGGAGTTTGACCGAGGAGGCCGTCGGAACTGCTTAGCAGCAGATGTCCCAGGTATTGGAGAGGTAGGCCTCTTAAAAGATGGACCTCTGGACCTCCTTTTAACCGGTAAGAGAGTACTTTTACCACTGGAAATCTTCTGGATATACTTATCCAGGTCTTCGCCAAATAGGCGTTCACCATGAAATGGGAAGCTAACTAGGAGCTTCTTACAGGGAGCTTCAGCAGACCAGTTCTTAAGCCACAGAAGTCTACGCATATGTACCAAAGACAGCGTAAGGCGGGAGGCCTGATGGATGGAATCCTTAAGGGCGTCAACCGCAAAGCATAATGCTTTAGGCAGATCAGCTAGAGCCTGGGCTTGCTGGTCTGGCAAATCCCTTAAGATCAGTTTCATCTGATCCTTCAAAGCTTGGCAAACCCCAATGGCTGCCACTGCTGGCTGTGTAACCGCCCCTGCTGTGGAAAAAGCAGATTTTAACAAGGACTCCAATTTTTTATCTATTGGATCCTTGAACATTTGAACATTATCTACTGGACATGTCAGTGATTTGTTCACAGAAGAGATGGCTGCGTCCATCGTAGGAACACTCCATCTTTGGGTGAACTTATCCTCCATGGGATAGATCACCTGAAATCTCTTAGGTGGAACAAATAGTTTATCAGGATGTTCCCAGTCCTGGTATATAAGTCCTTCCAGTAACGGATGAATTGGAAAGGAACAATTAGTCTGGGGAGCTTTTAGCGACCCCAATGAGGAGACAGAAGTAGTTGATGGTTCAACAAGAGGCATTTTAAATGCTGATCGAACCATGTCAGTTAGGGTCTGAACCCATAATCTTTCAGCTTGTGATGCTTAGAATGGTTCTTCTACTGTCGATTCCTCAAAGACAGAGTCAACCTCATCCTGATCCCCTTCAGGTAGGTCAATCCCTTCTTGGGACTGTTGCTCTGCCAACAGGTACTCTGACGGAGGTGACGGAGATCTGGCGCGCTTTCTTTCCCGTAGTGAAGAAGTGATCAATGCTGCCAATCTTTCCTCCAATCCTCCCAGAGTTGAGGCAAAAACCTCCTCTGTTATATACACAGGAGCAGGTGGACTGAGGACAGACGCAGTACCTGGCACTCCTGGGGGTACTCTATGGGTACTAACCTCTGATTTCTCAGGGGAGGTAGGTGCAGATGCCTGCTCCAGATCCTCAGAGCCCGATGGAGACCCCTTACACCTCCTGAGAGGTAAGTCCCGGAGCTTTTTAGGCGGCATATTCCTTAGTCCAAAGCTGAGGTATTCCAGCCGCAGTACACCCTTTACTGAAATAGTCTAATGCAATTTCCTGCTATGTGTATCAGTGCGTGTCTACCAATGCGCCTTTCTAGGGGGATGCCTGTATCAACCGCCTGCTGTAAACCTGCTATGACATGTTACCAGCCCCCTCTTTTGCTCTGTTCTCCACAGCTAGTGCATCGGACTGAGTCCTTTTACCTTGCTGGGACGCTCGCACATGCGCAGAAGCGCCCGGCGCACAGAGCACGTCATCCGCCCGGCTCCGCCCCTTTTTGCGGCCTGTCTTTATAAAAAGAAAGCGTGTGCGCGCGCGTGTGCACGTGTGCGCTATCAGCGCTATCCAGGGAGAGGAGCCAGGGTCCCTGTTTCCACCAGGACCCGGGGATGGAAGAGACTTTCTAGGCAACATGACAGAAGGATGCAGCTTCCCTTACAGAGAGCTTACCATCTGCCTGGACTTTTACCATGGAAGGAAATAGTCCCAGAAAAAAAGACGTTCCACAGCGGCCTCTAGTGGACAAACACAGGTACCGCACCTTGTTTTTTTTTTTTCAAACTTCCTCTATGAAAAACATTTCTAGGATTTAGCAGTTTTTTAGGCATATACAGCTATTAGCGGGAATACCGTTAGGTAACAGGCAGAAAGACATATCAGGATTGAGGGCCCCTCAATAGAACCAAGTTCCTGAGGGGCCCCCACTTACCTTTTCCCCACCGCAGGACTCTGTTTGGTCCACAGGAGCCCAAACTTCACCTCTCACGGCAGGCATTGTACGTAGACCTTCAGGGACCGGGTTCCCAAGGATTCCACTCCCCTGGACCTGTATAGCACCCTGCACAGATAACATCTTGGTTTTGGGTATGACCAGAGCTCTGGATCCCAGGGTCCAGCCCTCCTAAGAGAGGCGTTACAGGCAAAACCTTGCTCTTCTTTGCAAGGCCCGGGTACCGACCGTTCTAGCTATGAAGCCTTTTTGGTCGGATCCGGAATAGCTTGCTAAGGCCCAAAAGAACCTGTACACAAGCCCAGATGAAAAACATGTTAACCTTGGCCAACACCTTAGACACTGGCAAAAAAACTGAGGTACTCTCGGATGGGAGGGGCTTATCTAGGGGTTACTTCCGGTCTTGGAAGTTGCCAGTGCCAGCACCTGAAGGTAATCTATATAACCCACATAGTAATGACTATGTCGCTCTGTGTCCCGTGATCAGGGATGAGCCGAACACCCCCCTGTTCGGTTCGCACCAGAACCTGCGAACAGACAAAATGTTTGTGTAAACTTTAGAACCCTATTAAATACAATGGACTCGAACGTTCGAAATCTAAAGTGTTAATTATAAAGACTAATATGCAAGTTATTGTCCTAAAAAGTGTTTGGGGACCTGGGTCCTGCCCCAGGGGACATGTATCAATGCAAAAAGAAGTTTTAAAAACGGCCGTTTTTTCGGGAGCAGTGATTTTAATCATGCTTAAAATGAAAAAATAAAAGTGAAATATTCCTTTAAATTTCGTACCTGGGGGGTGTGTATGATATGCATGTGAAGTGGCGCATGTTTCCCGTGCTTAGAACTGTCCCTGCAAAAAATGTCATTTTTGAAAGAAAAAAATGCATTTAAAACTGACTCGCGGCTATTAATGAATTGTCGGCTCCCGGCAATACATACAAAAGTCATTGATAAAAAAAAAAAAAAAGCGTGGGGGTTCCCCAGAATTCAATTACCAGGCCCTTCAGGTCTGGAATGGATATTAAGGGGAACCCCGCCGCAAATTAAAAAAAAAAATTGACGTGGGGTTCCCCCAAATATCCATTCCAGGCCCTTCAGATCTGGCATGGATTTTAAGGGGAACTCCACCCCAAATGTTTTAAAAAAATGGCATGGAGTCCCCCTAAAAATCCATACCAGATCCCTTATCCGAGCACGCAACCTGGCCGGCCGCAGGGGAAAAGGGGGGGATGAGAGAGCGGCCCCCCTCCCTCCTGAACCGTACCAGGCCACATGCCCTCAACATGGGGAGGATGTCCCCATGTTGATGGGGACAAGGGCCTCATCCCCACAACCCTTGCCCGGTGGTTGTGGGGGTCTGCGGGCGGGGGGCTTATCGGAATCTGGAAGACCCCTTTAACAAAGGGGACCCCAGATCCCGGCCCCCCCCTATGTGAATTGGTAAGGGGTACATTGTACCCCTACCATTTCACAAAGAAAGCGTAAAAAAATGTTTAAAAAAACACACAAACACCTTGAAAAAGTCCTTTATTTAAAAAAATAAATAAATAAACATTCCAGCGGTGAAATCCAGTGTCCCGCGGCGATCCCGATGTCCAGCACTGTCCTTCATTGGTTGTGCCTGAGCGGACCTGATGGGGAACTCCCTCTCAGTATTTTAAATGTATAGACCCGCCCCTTCTAAAGCTCCCCATCAGGTCCGCTCAGCGGACGAGATGCAGAACATGAGAAGGGGCGGGTCTATACATGTATTACCAAAGTGAGAGCAGTTCCCCATCAGGTCCGCCCCCTCGGTATGTCGGACCCGCCTACGTCATTGGCTTGAGCGGGGAACTTCCTTCACTATGTAAATTTAAATTACACAGTGAAGGAATTACACAGTGAAGGAAGTTCCCCGCTCAAGCCAATGACGTAGGCGGGTCCGACATACCGAGGGGCGGACCTGATGGGGAACTGCTCTCACTGTGGTAATACATGTATAGACCCGCCCCTTCTCATGTTCCGCATCTCGTCCGCTGAGCGGACCTGATGGGGAACTTTAGAAGGGGCGGGTCTATACATTTAAAATACTGAGAGGGAGTTCCCCATCAGGTCGGCTCAGGCACAACCAATGAAGGACAGCGCTGGACATCGGGATCGCCGCGGGACACTGGATTTCACCGCTGGAATGTTTTTTTTTTTTGTTTTTTTTAAATAAAGGACTTTTTCAAGGTGTTTGTGTGTTTTTTTAAAAAAAAATTTACGCTTTCTTCGTGAAATGGTAGGGGTACAATGTACCCCTTACCAATTCACATAGGGGGGGGGCGGGATCTGGGGGTCCTCTTTGTTAAAGGGGTCTTCCAGATTCCGATAAGCCCCCCGCCCGCAGACCCCCACAACCACCGAGCAAGGGTTGTGGGGATGAGGCCCTTGTCCCCATCAACATGGGGACATCCTCCCCATGTTGAGGGCATGTGGCTTGGTACGGTTCAGGAGGGAGGGGGGGCCGCTCTCTCGTCCCCCCCTCTCCCCCTGCGGCCGGCCAGGTTGCGTGCTCGGATAAGGGGTCTGGTATGGATTTTTAGGGGGACTCCACGCCATTTTTTTTTAAATTTGGGGTGGAGTTCCCCTTAAAATCCATGCCAGATCTGAAGGGCCTGGAATGGATATTTGGGGGAACCCCACGTCAATTTTTTTTTTAATTTGCGGCGGGGTTCCCCTTAATATCCATTCCAGACCTGAAGGGCCTGGTAATTGAATTCTGGGGAACCCCCACGCTTTTTTTTTTTTTTCTTATCAATGACTTTTGTATGTATTGCCGGGAGCCGACAATTCATTAATAGCCGCGAGTCAGTTTTAAATGCATTTTTTTCTTTCAAAAATGAATTTTTTTGCAGGGACAGTTCTAAGCACGGGAAACATGCGCCACTTTACATGCATATCATACACACCCCCCAGGTACGAAATTTAAAGGAATATTTCACTTTTATTGTTTCACTTTAAGCATTATTAAAATCACTGCTCCCGAAAAAACGGCCGTTTTTAAAACTTCTTTTTGCATTGATACATGTCCCCTGGGGCAGGACCCCGGTCCCCAAACACTTTTTAGGACAATAACTTGCATATAAGCCTTTATAATTAGCACTTTAGATTTCTACCATAGATTTTTCGAATTTGACGCGAACACCCCAATTTGTTCGCTGTTCGGCGAACGGGCGAACAGGCAATGTTCGAGTCGAACATGAGTTCGACTCGAACTCGAAGCTCATCCCTACCCGTGATGTACGAAAAAGAAAAACAAGATCCCCAGAACCTGTTCTGGCGCAGAGTTCGTACAGGTAGTCGTTAACTGCACGTTTCTGCTGGAGCAGCCTATCAAGCATATACAAGGTTGAGTTCCATTGCGTCGGGCAGTCACAAATAAGACGTCTGACCGGCAGATTGTGTCGCCGCTGAATGTCAGCAAGGCGAGCCATGGCCGTGTAAGATCTTCTGAAATGGGCCGAGATTTTCCTTGCCTGCCGCAAGACGTCCTGGACCCCAGGGTATTTGACAACGAATCGCTGCACGACCAAGTTCAAGACGTGTGCCATGCATGGCACGTGTGTAATTTTGCCCTGTTTCAACGCGCTCAGCAGATTGGCACCGTTGTCGCACACCACTTTACCAACTGTCAAATTGAGCGGTGTTAGCCACTGATCTGCCTGTGAACGCAAAGCTGAAAGGAGTGCAGGGCCAGTGTGGCTCTTGGCTTCCAGGCACAACAGACGCAGCACAGCATGGCAACGTCTCACCTGGCATGTCGAATAGGTTCTGGGGTTCTTGGGCGGCGCAGCAGAAGAGACGGTAGCAACGGAAGAGGAGGAGTCAGCTGAGGAGGAGAGGGAGGATGGAGTAGGAGGAGGAGGAGAAGAAGAGGCAGGCCTGCATGCAATCTGTGGCGGTAAAACCAAATCTACATGGGTGCCACGGGTTACATACTTGACGGCCGTCAGAAGGTTCACCCAGTGGGCAGTAAAAGTAATATACCTTCCCTGCCCGTGTTTGCTAGACCACGTGTCTGTGGTCAGATGTATCTTGGCACCGACACTGTGTGCCAGAGATACATTCACTTGCCGCTGAACATGGCCATATAGCTCTGGGATGCCCTTCTGGGAGAAATATTTCCTTCCTGGGACCTTCCATTGTGGTGTTCCAATGGCCACAAATTTTCGAAAGGCCTCCGAGTCCACCAGTTTATATGGCAGTAGTTGGCAGGCTAGGAGTTCTGATAAGCCAGCGGTCAACCGTTGGGCAAGAGGGTTATCCGGCGTCATCATTCTTTTACGCTTGAACATTTGGCCCACGGAAGCCTGCCTTTTTCCAGATAAACTTGGGGACGGGATGATGGAAGGTGGAGTGGAGGACAACTGTGAAGAGAGAGGAGAAGTAGTAGAAGAGGCTGGATGGTGAGAGCCTGGAGTTTGGCTTTGTGGGTTCTGACGGCGTTGCTCCCATTGGGCTCGGTGATGGGAGTTCATGTGCCTTCTTAAGGCGGTCGTCCCTAGGTGAGTGTTGGGCTTACCGCGACTTATGCGTTGACTGCAAAGGCTGCAGATGGCAACACTATTACACGTTAAAAAAAGCCCACACTGCGGAGCCATGTGCCGGCGTCCTGGGAGCGCCAGATGTGACCGTACCTGGTTGATGGCTCGCTCTGAGTCCTGATACATTAGCAGTCTTGTTTGTCCCTCCTGTGCAATGTAAGTTCCGCCTGCCTCTCCTCCCTATCTGCTGGTCCATCTCTCCCTCTGAACTCCCCACCTGGTCCTCTCTTGTGGGCACCCACGTGACGTCCATAGACACATCATCATCTACGTCACCTTCCCCACCACTAACATTAGAGATCTCGGAGTAGGCAGCAACAGCGGGGACCAACATCCTTGGGCTGATCTGGGTACTGTCGTCAGACTGCTGAGTGGCGGTTGTTGCTACCTCCTCTTCCTGATCCAATGTCAAGAATGCCTGCGCATCAGAGAAGTCTTGTGATGGATCGGAAAATAATTCCTGTGACTCAAGCGGAGGGTATATGGTGGCGGTGGTGTTGGTGGTAGTGTCTTTGGGGGTGCACACAGCAGAGAGTGAAGAGGGTGCAGATAGAGAGGATGAGGAGGGTGCAGAAGAGTAAGGCTGAGTGAGCCACTCAACCAAGTCTGGTGCGTCCTTTGACGTAATCGAACGCACCTTCTGCAACTTCCCATTTTGGCTCCTGCCCTACCCCTACCACCCATGTGGAAGGGCCTGCCTCTTCCTCTGCCTGTCATCTTTTTAAATGACCCTGTGACAAAAGGCTGTAGAGAAGGGCAGTATATGTGGAAGAAGGTATATAACACCCCGCTTCAAACTGTCGTTTTCGGGGGCCACTGGTCTATCACAGCAGTTATAATACTTTTTTCTAATTGCGTTTGTCACTCTTTGTAGTATCGCTGCAGAACCTCTCAGCAGTCACAATGCTGCACAGTAGAAATGCACTATACTATTTTTCCTGGAATGGAAAAAATTGCGCTATGGGTAAAAAGTTAATTAATAAAAGTCCAAAGATATAGAGTCCTTATAGAACAAAAGTAATGACAAAACCAACGCAAACAGCAAAAGGCACTGTGCTTGTCATAGATGTCTGGGCAGATCTTATCAAGGTATATGCTTACCAGATGATAAGCCAATATAGACAAATGGCTATAGCCCAGCCTAGGCCTTTGTTTGACACGCCAGTGTCAATTCCTCCAATGAAAGTGAATAGCAGCAATGGGGGGATGGCTCCACAGAATGCGTTGGTACGTGTATCCAAGGAAGCAAAATTTTTGGAATAAAAAAACAAAACAAAGAAAAACACATAGCGTAATCCTGCTACATGAAATGTCTCTATGTTATGTAAAAAGTATGGGATGGAAAAGACAAAACAGCACCCAGTGTGTGGCCTCTATTTATCGTGAACCATCACCACATATGGGGTCTCCTCACCAGATATAAATGTGAAAAAAACCTTGTTAATAGACAGCCTTCATGGAACACATCCACCAGTGTGTGAAAACCGCCACCTTACACAGAGTCTGCTTACCAGAATAATCCAAACTTTATGCAGTGTATTGATCATAGGCTAGTAGATGGCTGGAGGGATGTGGATGTCACTCTCACAGATCTGATTCTAACAGGTGGATCAATCAACGATCCTCGCAATTATGATAGCTCCGTGGGGCCCATACAGAGGTTATATCCATAAAAACAAAATAGGGACCGATAGTGTGATATCGCCACAACAGTTTATTAAGAGATTTAAAATTACACTTACACTATTTTTCCTATATGTGAAATTTTTTTATGCGTGTATTAGACCCCTATATACTGCACACCAAATAGTACACCTATACCAGTCCTTAAAATGAACTTTTGTGGAGCTTTATTGGTTAGCGATTTTAGTCGCTAGTCTGTGCCTGCGACACACAGCGGCAACTTGTACCTAAACCGAGAAAAGAGCTGCAGCAGAACCGCTGCAGAAGCTGCACGAGAGTGGAAACATCTTGAGTGCAGACTTCTGTTTTCAGCGGGGAGTGGCAGAGCGTGATGGAGTGAGAAAGCCGTAGGAGAGAGCGAGACGGCAGCAGGTGCACTATTCAGGAGGCCGGCACGGAAGGCGAGCAATTAGCACAGCGTGAAGCGTGAAGCCTCCTTACTGCATGTCAAAGCGGGGGAAAAGTACAGGAGTGCCGTACACTCCTACACACTCGTATACCACGCGCTATCTAGTAGGAAGGAGAGAAATGTTACAGAGCGGGGGAGACGGCATCAGAGGCGGCTTAATATAGGGATCCACTCCGGAAGCACAAATACCAGCGATCTCTAAACCGCAGAGGACACAGCGGACCGGAGCTATGGATCGTGAGGAGCCGACGATACCCGTACCTGCAGCCAGCTGTAGAGAGGTACAGACTGCAACCGCAGAGAACAACGGCAGAGAGCCTCAGGTATGCCCACCCAATACACACTGTAAACAGACACAGGAGCAGGAGGGGGAGCCTGATATCAGACAGCTTTTTCAACTTATTCAGGCACTGCCTACGAAAAAGGATATGCAGGAGCTAATGTCCAATGTAACAGGCAAACTAAGGGAGGAGATTGAAGTGGTGCGGACTAATGTAATGACAATGGATAATAGGCTGCAGAATGTGGAGTCAATACAATATGTTATAGATCCCCGCCTCAAAATCCTTGAAGAAAAGGTACAAATGAAAAATCTGCAAATAACTAGGCTCCAACTTCTCCAACAGAAGAAACTGAGAACCGGATTAGGAGGAACAATATCCGCATTAAAGGGATCTCAGAAAATATTGAGGGCCCGACACTTAAAAATACAGTGATGATCATATTAAATAAAATCTTGGATTATCCCCCAACTACTATGATTGAAATTGACAGAGTACATAGAATACCCGCCATAAAAAATCGCACTCAGAGTGGCCCACGGGATGTGCTCTGTAGGATACATTTTTATAGGATCAAAGAAGATCTGCATGGCAAATGGGACCACTGGACTATGAAGGCGGCAGGATACAAATCTACCCTGATTTATGCAGACAAGCTAAAAGTAGGCGACGTATGCTAAAACCTCTATTAGATTATATGCTCGCCAACGGGGCCACATATAGATGGGGACACCCATTGGCAGTTTTTGTGAAGAAGGAGGGATGCAGCTTTAATTTACGTACACCAGATCAACTTTTGGAATTCTTCAAGTTTTTAGGGGTAGAACCGATTGAGATTCCCAATTGGATTGAACTACCAGCAATGAGGGATTATAGCCCCCAACAACAGGAGGGGTAGTAGAGAGGCAAGAGGGGACCAAGGAAAAAATAATGGATAATTAAAGGACAATGTGATCATTGTCCGCATAAATCAAGGGGGGACAATGGCCTGAGGGAAACGGCAATGCACAGCAGACAGGGCTGGCGGCAGTTGTTAAAAGGATAAGTGCAAAAACCAGAGCAGCGAGCCCGGCTGAAGGACCGGATCAGAACTCATATGGCCCGACACTCTGGTTTTTGCACTTATCCTTTTAACAACTGCCGCCAGCCCTGTCTGCTGTGCATTGCCGTTTCCCTCAGGCCATTGTCCCCCCTTGATTTATGCGGTGTGACTGCTTGGGCACCCAGGGTCATCTACGATCCCCCATGGATGGCCCATTTTTAGCGCGGCGTTGACCCTGGTGACATGCATTCTGTTTTGGTCTGGCTGCTTTCCATCCTTTCGCCAATGGCTGTCAGCGGACATCTTCCATTGGTGGAACTTTCCAGAGGGCGGTATCCGCTCCATCCGTCCTGTATGGTGTGACGGCGAGCGGCTCCTCCCCCAGCCCTGGTGCATTCTGGCCCTTGCAGTTCCCAGCAGCCGGCATGTCCTACGGGCTGACGTCACGCGCTTCTAGCCCGCTCTACGGTCGGTGATGTCAGACGCCGACCGTATTGGTGGACACTATATAACCAGCTCACACACTGTTCGCAGCGTTGTGGGTTGGTGGAGTTCTGGCTGGCGGTTCAACTATTCAAAGGTAATATTCATATACCTTCTTGCTCTTCTTTCTGCCCTTTGATACTTTTTATGGTTATAACCCCTTTATCTCAGGCTGCATTTAACAATGCGGAACTGCACCCAATGTATAGGATATGGCTGCCATAGGCTAAAGTGGGTCTGTCCCTCTTTCCACACTGGACTGTTGGGCTTACAATTATTATTATTTTTAATCCATCTATTTTGATCTTGTCACATCCATTTATGGAGACTATTGTCCACTATGTTCCACTTTGATATGGAACTAATTTCAAAAGTAATTTCAAACCAACAGATAATATTTAAAAATAAATATCTATTTACAAGATTATTATCCAAATTCAATATATGTCTCATATACATCTAGTCATTTAAATTGCCTGACTAATCTAACTTTTAAACTATGTGTGCCTATCTTTTTGGGGGACATAGGCACACCATGCCATCTATATTAACCTTTATATGTAAACAAATTCCAAACAATGTGGTCTCTTTTAGTGGCCTCCACAATCTCCATCTGTGGTTTCTTGCAAGCAGATAGCCTCTCCATCTCAGCAAGTGAACATATCTCTGTTCACCTGACTCTACGTAAGTCATTTTTATTTACTGCAATCATTTATTCATTGCATACTAGACAGACTTTTTTGTATCTGTATGGTTTGCTTAATTGCGCACCATTGTTTCCATAATTTAGAATTTAAAATTTAAAATTAATTTTCTCCTCCTGTTTTTTCCTTTTCTTTTTTCTTTTCTTTTTCCTTTTCTTTTTCCTTTTTCTGATCCCTGTCTTTTTGTTTTTGGCATTCAGCCGGTCTCTTATTTAGTGTCCACTGTGGTCACCTATCCGCATTCTCTATATATATGGGGTGACCTTTGCTCTTGATCCTGCGTTTCTCGGTGTTGCGCAGCAGACAATACAGACGGCAGGGTAAGTAGCAATGGGAGGGGTCCAGCATAACAATCAGACCTTGTTCATACTTAATTTGTTTAAATATAATATGTAATGTATTTCAATGTATAATTGTATATTTTTTCTTTTTCTCTTTTTTTTTGTATAGTCATACTTGACAAATACGGATGGTCATCGCAAACCCCTGAGGAAGCTGTTTCAAGCGAAACATGTTGGGTTTCTATGCGATTCTATGTTCATCCAAACTCTATGCATTATGACCACCATTTATGTATGATACTGTATATGTACCAAAAAACCTAGGATTGGTTTTATATATTTTATACTTTTTTTGTCTATTTTTGCATTAATAAAATTATCAACTATACTATATTAGAAACTCTCTCTCATCGATTAATCCCTGCACCATAAAAATCCCTTTCATCCTACCTCTTTTTTATAATAATCTTCTGGGATGAGGTGCCAATCTTAATGAGTGTTTCGCCAATGAATGGACAACCCAAACATGACATACACAATTAGTAGGGAATATAGTAGGAGGAATTCCCAAGGGTGGGGGGAAGAGAGGTACAATAGTATACAAGGCACATATATATTTATATGGGACAATACACAAATACACAAACACACAATACACATAAGGAGGTGTGGGGCGAAGGGGGGAAACTGCGGGGGGAGATGAGCGCAATCTTAAAGATATATGAATAACAAGTTCATAAGTATAGAGTCCGCCCCCCCCAAACCACCAGAACTTCACGAAGAGCAACCCCTTAAATTAGGTTGTCAGAAGTAGCCTATAGTAGGAAAGAGCATTGGGGGTTAGGCTATAGCAGATGATATGATATAGGTATGTGCTCATTTACTGAAGATCCGATGCGGGAGGGGAGATGGGGTGAGGGGGGGGGAAGAATAAAAGGGGGGTGGGAGGGAGGGATAAGATGTTTATATATGGATGTGAAGTTCTGATACATTATGTTTTGCTACTGGCTTGTTCCTGAGGAGTGTTTTTTTTTTTTTCTCTTCTACATATATGTGTGAGAGAAGGTTTGAAATGGCAATGCTGTGGAACTAGATAGCTAGGTGAAAGATAAGGGAACTAAAATAGAGGTGGAAGATTGACTAGCAGTATTTAAGGAGCAATCATATAGAGAAGCCAAGAGACGCATCTCGCGTTAAAATTTGTTCAAATAAGAGGGTGCACCGGGATACTGGCCGCCACTCTCCATCTTGCTCAACCACTTTCCCCACTAGATACACCTCTCCTCCAAGGGGAGGAAAGTCGGAGGTGTTTTTTATTTTCTAAACAAGCGTAGAGCGAAAGGGTCTGCAATTAGCAGGATCCCGCATACGTTAAGTTTTCTATTTTTCCAGGGGTCACAGGGGGTAGACCGGACCCCAGGAGACTTCTACTTTCTCCCCCTGCTTTCTTTTCTTTTTTTTTTGTGTTCGCTATACGTCCGGTGTCCATCCTCTACCCGACCTCTTCTCTGGGTGCCTTACCGGTCCTCCATTCCCCTCGATCGGATATACTATTAAGATGACTAGGATAACTTTAACATCTTATAATGTGAAGGGGTTAAATTCCCCGGAGAAACGAAATATGTTGTTAGCGGAGCTAGGGAGAATTAAGTCACACATAATATTCCTTCAAGAGACACACTTTAAGAAAAACTAAATTCCAAGATTAGGTAACCCCAGATTCCCGAGTGTGTATCATAGTGCATCATTGACATCAAAAGTGAAGGGGGTTTCAATTATCCTTTCAAAACAGATAAGGTGGAAGGAATATCAGACAATAACAGATGAGGAAGGACGTCTCCTTATAGTAAAGGGATTCCTGTATGATCAAAAGGTTACCCTGGTTAACGTATACCTGCCCAACGAGGGACAAGTCCCAGCCCTAGAGAGATATTTGAATTTGATACAACAGAATAAGGAGGGGATCCTGATAATGGGAGGGGACCTAAATATGGCATTAGAACCGACCTTAGATGTATCAAAAGGCACCTCACATATATCATACGCCAAATTGAGCAAAGCAAAAAGACTTCTTCAGGAAGCGCAATTAATGGACAGTTGGAGAACTTTCCATATACACGACAGGGACTATACTTTTTTTTCTGCAAAACATAAAACGTACTCTAGGATAGACTACGTTTTTATAGCTCAAAATGCCCTGCAGTGTATCGTGGAGACCTCCATCGGCTCATTTACAATATCAGACCACGCACCAACTAACTGCATAGTGGAATGGGGAGAGCCAGCTCCCCGAGAATGGTATTGGAAGATCAATGAGACTCTTCTGAAAGAACCAGAATGCGAAACACAGATAGCTCAGGAACTAGAGTCTTTTTTTTCAATAAATGAGACAGGAGAGGTAACCCCAATGTGTGTATGGGAAACACACAAGTGCTATATCAGGGGAATCCTTATTGCTCTGGGAACTCGTAGAAAACGCTGTTTGGGGGCCAAGTTAGAAGCGCTGCTCGGAGAGATCTGTAGACTGGAAAGGGCGCATAAGAAATCACAAGCAGTACAGACGGAGGAAGAGTTAGCTGGTCTACGTGAGGAATTAAAAGTGCTATTAACGGAAAAAGCCAAAGCTACAATAACTCGATGCAAACAAGCCTTTTACGAATACGGAAATAAACAGAGTAAGATGCTAGCTAATGCGCTTAAAGAGACTAGGGCATGAAACCACATTGAACGGATTAAAACTCAGGGAGATGCATTGGTCAACTCCACACAGTAAATCGCTAAGACATTCAGAGACTATTATAAAAGTTTATATCAGATAGGGGATCAACAACGGGCCATAAGGATGGGGGGCAAAGGAGTATATAGAGGCTTCGGGTATGCCGGGCATACCGGAAAAGGGAGCAGAAGAGATAGATTGCCCAATTATGGCAGAAGAATTTTTAGGAGCCCTAAAAATATTAAAACCGGGTAAGGCTCCCGGCCCGGACGGATATACACTGTTGTATTATAAGACCTTTGCAGAAAAATTGACACAAAGATTCTTGGAGGCTTTTAACTCGGTACGAGAGGGGCAAAAGATACCGGACGAGACATTGATGGCTCACATAACAGTAATCCCCAAAGAGGGGAAAGATCCTTCTCAATGTGCGAGTTATCGTCCAATTTCCTTGTTAAACGTGGACTTAAAGATTTTGACGAAAATACTTGCAAATAGATTATTACCGTACATCCCTGCCCTAATACATCCTGACCAAGTGGGGTTTACGCCTAAGAGAGAAGGTAAGGAAAATACACAACGGGTTTTAAGTGCTATACACTATGCGCAAAATCAGCAAAAACCCTTAGTGTTTTTATCTATCGATGCAGAAAAAGCATTTGACAGGGTAGACTGGACTTTTTTAAAAACCACTTTACAACATATAGGACTGAGGAAGGGGATACAAAATTGGATTATGAGCTTATATTCCACACCTAAAGCTAGGGTCAAGGTAAACGATATACTCTCGGAACCCTTTGATATTTGTAATGGAACACGACAGGGATGTCCGCTATCGCCTATTATTTTTATTTTGACGCTGGAACCACTTTTAAGAACAATAAGGGCTAACTCAGATATCAGGGGTATATCAGTAAAGGGAAAGGATCAGAAAATAGCTGCATTTGCGGACGACCTCTTGTTTTTTGTAACCATGCCGGCACTGTCCCTTCCACCTTTACTGTCAGAAATACGCGAATATGGGAGGTTGTCCAACTTTAAGGTAAACTACAATAAATCCGAAGCAATGGGTGTGGAGGTGGACATAGCTTTGCAACAACAGCTATCCACCTTTTTCTCTTTTAGATGGACAGAATCTCATATAGGATATCTGGGAACAAAAATACAGAGCCGACTAAATAGAACATTTGAACTTAATTTTGCCCCCTTAGCAAGACAAATCAAACTAGATCTACAGAAGTGGGATAAGGAGGTCTTTACGTGGTTCGGCAGAATTAATATCATAAAAATGAACGTAATGCCAAGATTGTTATATTTGCTACAGACCCTACCCATTAAGATACCCCCAGGATTTCTGAGGGATCTGAGAACTAGGTTTGCGACGTTTATATGGGCAGGAAAACCAGCAAGAGTCCGAAGAGACATCTTGACTCTACCTAAAGAGAAAGGAGGGGTGGGATTCCCAGATCCGGTTGGGTACCAAGAAGCCCTACACCTAACAAGGATTATGGACTGGTGTGTATTTCAAAAAGACAAGCCATGGATACATTTGGAACAGGCAACGTCCGAGTTACCCTTGGATGGTTTAGTATGGCTCCAGGACCCGTTGAAACTGCAGACAGTAAAACGCCATCCGACGGTGGGCGCCACACTTTTGTATGTGAAAAAGGTATTAAAAAAAAAACTAAATGACGTTGTATCCGAGCCTAATGACCTCAATTGTGGGTAATCCGGCCTTTGAACCAGGCTTAAAAGATCGAGGTTTTAGGAATTTAAATCGACAGGGTAAAGGTAGACTCGTACACTTCATGAAGGACAACCGAGTGATGTCCAGGGAGGAGATTGAGCATGAGTTTTCTGGGGAATTGGACTCATTTAGGAGAATGCAGCTGAATGCTTTTCTCCAATCAATATCAAAGCGAATGACAGAAGGAACAACACTCTCTAAGTTTGAGGAACTATGCCTAAAAGGGGAATCAGTGGGACACTCAGTGTCCCTGTTGTATGCCTTGTTGACCGAGTTAAAAGCCCCGCAAGAACTGTGTTTTATACAGGCTTGGGAAAGAGACCTAGGGATTACACTATCCGAGACGCAGAAAAATAAGATGTTTAGGCTCACACATAAGGCCTCACTAGCAACTAGATACCAAGAAGGGGGGTACAAGATACTAACCAGGTGGTACAGAACCCCAGCAGTATTAAATCGAATATACCCACAAGTGTCAAACCTTTGCTGGCGATGTCAAGGAGCAGTGGGCACATTGTTACACATTTTTTGGGAATGCTCAGGAGTTAGGGATTTTTGGAAAATGGTCTCCGAAACAATTACAGAAATTACAGATGTGTCTCTTGAAGAAAATCCGGTTACTTTTTTGCTATTCGATATTCCCCTCTCGACCGAAAACTTTAAAAAATCATTGATGAGACATCTGCTTACTACAGCAAAAGCATGTATTCCAGCCTTATGGAAAAGTACCATTCCCCCAACTAGAGCACAATGGTTTAATAAGATAACAGAAATCCAACAAATGGAAAAATTCACCATGATTATAAGGGAGCAGGAGGACAAATACCGACAAACTTGGGCCCCCTATGATATATATAAGGAGCGGCTGAGATAGTTGGGGGGGGGGGGGGATATGGAGGGAGGTCGGGTGGAGGAGGAGACCGGCAGATGTGAATAATCTTCAATAAATCTTTTTTTTTTTTTTTTTTCTCTCTCTCTCTGACTTTTTCTATTTACTTACTATTTCCAACTTTTCTATAAACCTGTTCTAGGCCCGAACACTTAGGGCAAACTGTTCAAGGGAAGGGGGACAATCAGGGTGGATCCCTGGGGAATAAAAACGAAACAAAGATAAAGATATTAAAGTAGAATAGCAAAAAGGTATCGGGTACAGTGACTAAAGAGGAGAGAGAGGAGGGAGGAACTAGCGGAATGGAATGTATTTCATTAATTGTTATATAGATAGATCTTCCCCTACTAACATCCCATTAATAGCTGAGATTTGTAAGGATGTGTAAAAAGTAGGAAACGTAAAATAGGTGGAAGATGCTATGAGTGAACTAACACGATCATGTGTATAGATGCATTATATGAAATGTTGTATAACTATCTTTGTGAATGTAAAAGAAAACGTAAAAATAAAGAATTGATAAAAAAAAAAGAAGCTGCACAGTAGAAATGCTGCACAGTTGAAATGCACTATATATTATATAGTATAGTATATAGTATATATTATATAGTATGTTTGAAAGTTTTTTATGCGTGTATTAGACCCCTATATACTGCACACCAAATAGTACACCTATACCAGTCCTTAAAATTAACTTTTGTGGAGCTTTATTGGTTAGCGATTTTAGTCGCTAGTCTGTGCCTGCGACACACAGCGGCAACTTGTACCTAAACCGAGAAAAGAGCTGCAGCAGAACCGCTCAGAAGCTGCACAGTAGAACCGCACTATACTATTCTTCCTAGAGTATTTTATGCGTGTAGTACACCCCTATTTACTGCACACAAAATAGTACACCTATACCAGTCCGTAAAAGGACTTTTGTGGACTGTACATCTATACCAGTCCTTAGGAGGACTTTTGTTTTAGTAGAGTCTGTCCCTGCTAGTACACACACAGCAACCTTCCTACACTGACTAAAGACAGCTGCAGAACCGCTCAGCACTGCAGTCCCAATGCTGCACAATTGAAATGAACTAAAAGTGTATTACACCCCTATATACTGCACACAAAACAATTGTACACCTATACCAGTCCTTAAAAGGACTTTTGTGGACCTAATAGCTAGGATTACAGTCTGTCCCTGCTCCACACAGCAACCTGTCCCTATGCTGACAAATAACAGAATGTAAAATGGCAGCCAGATCAGGTCTATTTATAAGGTAGGGGGTATGTCCATCTGCTGAAATGTCTCATTGGCTGTCCTGTACCACATGATGGATGTGTCATAGGTCAAAGTTCCACAATGTAAAAGAATATGGTGGCCGCGAACCGGCCACGAATAGCGCCATATGTCCGCCGGTTTCGTGAACCGCGAATGCGCAAAATTCGCCGCGAACCGCAAGGCCATCTCTAGTACTGACCCAAACTAAACCAGCAGCTCCTTCGGGGGTAGTGCTACACTTACTAACTCGAGTATAAGCCTAGGGCGAGAATGCAGCAGCTACTGTAAGTGGAAAAGAGGGTAAACAATGCCCATTTGCAGCATAAACAGCCTCACTGTGCCCATAAACAGCCTCACTGTGCCCACAAGCAGCCTCACTATACTTACAGTAATCAGAGTACGTCTCCATGACAGAAAAGAGGACACTGTCTTGCATTCTTTGAGTTCAGTTCATTTAGAAAGTCTGACATAGGTAACCTCTAATAGTAATTGGCAGCACTCAAGGTTATAAATACAGGGTAAATGACCTCAACACATTCACAGGAACCCAGTAATATAATATTGTGACAAGATTCCACAGGGAGTTGCAAATGAATCTTTTACTAAAGATTTCAGATAACAGAAAACGCACATGAAGATACTCTTACATTATTACCACCTACATCAGAAACCTGCAACACTTCCACATGACATACTCTTGGAAATACAAATTGCCATAACATTTGTCATGAACCTGAAGCAGAAAAAGACCGCGCCGTCCATGCCATCCATGCAGTCCGCGACGTCCATCCAGTCTGTGCCGTCCATGCCATCCATGCAGTCCGCGCCATCCATGCCATCCATGCAGTCCGCGCCGTCCACTGTAACAAAGCTCCGTCTCCTCCTCGTCACGGACGGACGAGGAGGCGGGACGGCGTGGACAGAGCAGACTTTCATATACACACAGCGCCGCTGTGAATCAGGGGATAATGTACGCCGTAATCAGGTTTCCTTCCCTCCGCATCAAGACTGACACGGCGGGAGAGGAAACCTGACTCGAGTATAAGCAGAGGGGGGCTTTTTCAGCACAAAAAAATGTGCTGAAAAACTCGGCTTATACTCGAGTATATACGGTACTTTAGAACGAAGCACTGCACTGCCACGCTGTGAGCTCTGACAGACGCTTCCGTCTTCCTTACAGGTTTTTCGTCCTCCAGCCGTCTGATTGGCCACACCGATGTCACTCGCGCGCATGCGCATGAAAGTCACAAATTGCGTCACGGAGTTCTCAAGGGACAGCACGGGTATACTGTCCCTTTAGAACGCATGTGCTGGTGATAAAAGAAAAAGAATGTTATGACTTTATATGAGGCAATGATCACTAGAGTTCATTGTCTCCATCCCTATTACTTGTAGAAAAAATTGGGGTTTAGAGGGGGTAGGGGGGATTGTGGGACTTTGTATGAAACACACCACTAGAATGTAAGCGAATCAATTGATATAGGATAACAAATTTATTGATACATGTGGGCATACATGCAAATCAATAAATTCATTGCAACAATTATCATACAAAAAAGGAGATATGAATAGTAACACATATGACAGTACAAAATAGTTTATAAATATACCCATATATAATTAATAATAATAAAATGGTGTATATACCAAAAATTAATACAAATATGATGACCATGATTGATTGTAACCATGATATTAAAAAATTCTGAAAAGGTAATAATCACATGATGACCGCATGATAACTGTGATGTAACATCAGTAAAAATCTCTACGCGTTTCGTGGATGACTTCCACTCATCAGGAGCAAATGCAAAATAGGTGTGTCTGTAATAGAATATATAATTGCCATAAATGGTATAATAATTATTATAACAGGAAGAGGGGGAACAACTTTGTAATCCCAACACTGTTACCTATGAGTAGACTCAAGATCAAAAAGCGTTGGTATTGTTAACAGCTGGAGGCACTGTGGGAACATCCTCCCCGGGGGCTGAGGTAATGGTATCTGCGGCAGCAACAACCACTAGTGAAAATCATCGAATGGGATAAGGTCCCCGATCAACAGCTGTGATTATAAATGGTGTTGGGCATGTACCCATAAGGCTTCTGTGAAAAAATATATATAATATTGTGTCAATGGAATGACTAACACAACTGACGAATTGGGGGAAAAAGAGGGGAATCATATACAGAATAGGAAGAGAGTGAACCAAGGACCAAGAGCCTAAGTGTGGAGTAATACCTCTAAGTGTATTATCATAAAGGGAGTAGTTAGGAAAAAGATAACCACAAAGGGACCAATAGTGAAAAAGTGATGCCAAACATTACCTGGAGCTTGAAATAAAAAGCATATTCCAATGTGTTACAAGGTGTCACAGGAGGGCAGAAGGTGAACAAGATGTGTGCTCAAGAGGTGTGGTGTATATACCGACCAGACCACCGCAGAAC
Source organism: Rana muscosa (assembly GCA_029206835.1). Lineage (NCBI taxonomy): Eukaryota > Metazoa > Chordata > Amphibia > Anura > Ranidae > Rana > Rana muscosa. The sequence goes on along the minus strand of CM055128.1, from coordinate 91,889,215 downwards.
CCCACCAACGTCTCGCTGCGTGCTAATGGGAAGGCGGCGCCAACGTCCAAGCGGCATGGCGCTCGTAGTTAGGCACCTAAACCTTCCCTCGTGGTGCACACAGATGGAAAAAGATGACGTCACAGGTGCGGAGTGTGGGCATGGCGTCGACACGCAGCGAGTACCTGCCCATCCACCCGTGTCTGATTAGATCGGGAGAAGAGGGGGAGGTCACGGTGCACGTCGCAGCTCCTGGGGATGAACATAGCCAGAGCTAGGGATGAGCCGAACACCCCCCAGTTCGGTTCGCATCAGAACATGCGAACAGGCAATAAATTTGTTCGAACATCCGAACACTGTTAAAGTCTATGGGACACGAACATGAAAAACTGCTAATTTTAAAGGCTTATATGCAAGTTATTGTCATAAAAAGTATTTGGGGACCCGGGTCCTTGCCCGGTGGTTGTGGGGGTCTGCGGGCGGGGGGTTTATCGGAATCTGGAAGACCCCTTTAACAAAGGGGACCCCCAGATCCCGCCCACCCTATGTGAATTGGCAAGGGGTACATTGTACCCCTACCATTTCACAAAGAAAGTGTAAAAAAAAACACAGACACAGTTGGGATAAGTCCTTTATTAAAATAAAAAAATATTTTTTTTTAAAAAAGATTCCAGCGGTGGTAATCCACTCTCGATCTCCACTCCAGTGATGTCGGTATCCAGCGACGAATGATCTGCAGGCTCCAGCGATGATGTCCAGCGAGGAACAGCACATGGTCCTGTCTCCACCGGAGACACCCCGGGAATGACGTTGCGGCAGCCTGACAGGTCTTATGTAAATTACGATCAGATTAATACAGGTCGAGGCCTTTTCATTTGTGGACAATGCACCTACTGTCCCTGGGTATTACCAGGTACAAAATTCAAATTGCCTAACGGTGAGAATTTTTGTCCACGGTTTCATGCCACATGTAACACAGAAGGGGTAGTGTACCTCATGATTTGCAGATGTGGTGCTTTTTATGTAGGGAAGACTATCCGGCAATTTAAACAACACATATATGATCACATCTATTATTCACAATTTGCAAAAATGATCACACCAGTAAGCCGCCATCTGGGATTATATCATAGGTTTGATACTTCCATGGTCAAATTTATGATATTAGAGGTAATCCCACAAGATAGCCGAGGCGGCAACTGGGATAAACGCATACTTCAAAAATAAACTATTTGGATAGAACGCCTTGAAGCAACAAAACCACCAGGTATCAATGAGGTACTGTCCTATCGGCCCTTTTTATAAGGGCCATACCACAGAACACCTGTATGATATGGGTCTAGTGGTATTGCATTATTACCATTCCCTGAATTCATGGGACGTTCCCTCCAGCAACACTCCAGGTGGCAATACGTCCAGTAGGCACATGCGGCACGCTTATCTGATGCCGAAGTGCATTGCTGGCACATCGCTATTTGGGACAATGGGTCGTTTCTTGGCATTCAATTGTAGCGAATCTTTCTATTTTGTTGTTGTCTCTTTTTTTCCCAATGTAGCTGTATTTCAAATCTCATTTATTATTTGTCATTTCATACAACAGCACCAATTTTTTGGTGTTATTTGTAGTTGGCCACCTGGCTGGCATGTTATTAGCATGTGTTTATCATGTATTTTACAATGCCTGGTTCATTCGTCCATCTCCAGATGTCTCCTAAACAAACTACCCTCCTCGCCGGGCTGGTTCCGGAGGAACAGTGAAGGGAATATGTGGCCACCCAAGCCGTTGGATACACATCCACGCCTATCCCAGGCTTGGCAGTATCCTGACGGCATCATGATGCCAACATCATGCGTCCTAGGTCGCACTTCCGCCCTTACCTGCGCACGGGGCTTGCCAGCAGTTCCCCCTGACGCAGGCGCCGTTCGGCACGGACGTGGAGCGCGCCACCTCGGCCGGCTCGCGTGACGTCAGACGTTCTGACGGTCACATGATCGGGATGCACATTTAAGCGAGGCGCTCTCCCCGGTGTTCAGATGCTACTGTGGAGAGTGGTCGCTCGCGGTATATCCAGCACGGGGACAGCGGTCATTTAGATGAGGAGTCTTGCAGTTTAAGGTAATACACTAGAAGCCACCTCCCCCACTGTATATTTTACTAGCAATCCCTTTGGTGCTAGCAACTCCTGTATGTTTTATACAGATAGGGGATTTGGCCAATTGACCATGAGCAGCATACCTTGATCACCTCAGCCTTGTTCCCCACGCCAGTTACTCTTGTGAGGTAATTATCAGCTGTCATTTTGTCATTTTGTTCTTTAAAAGTATCCATATTGAGAGAGAATTTTCTCATCTCATATTCTTTGTGGTTACAGGCGACCATTAGCTGGCCTGTGGGTATCAATTCATTTAACCTCCATTAATCCGCTACACCGAATGGGAACATCATTAATCAGGGTTGAAACTACTATAAGGTACACGCTCTGGTTATAAACAATAGTGTTTGTAATTTTTGTAATCCCTATAATTTTTGCATATTAAACTACAATAGGCACGTTGAGAGATTAATGTTAATCTTTTTCAGCCTACCTAGGTTCTACCCAGGGCCGCTATCAGGAATCTTGGGGCCCCTTACACAGCTTCAGGCCTGGGCCCCCTGGAGCAGAGGAGAACTGGGGGGGGGTGCTGCCACTGCAAATTTAGAAGCGAGGGGGTGCAGCCGCCGCAAATTGTTGAGGTCGGGGGGGGCTTTGGGTGCTAAAAAACACAAAAAAAAGGGGGGTTGCCATCCGGGGCCCTGGGGGCCTCTGGGGGGCCTCTGGGCCCCTTACAAAAAAATTATAAAAAAATAAAAATATATATTTTTTTTTATAAAAAAAAAAAAGGGAGGTTGCCATCCGGGGCCCTGGGGACCTCCGGGCCTCTGGGGACCTCTGGGCCCCTTACAAAAAAAAAAATAACATAAATAAAATAAAAAATAAATAAATAAAAAAATTAATAAAAATAAATAAATTATAAAAATAAAATAAAAAAAAGGGGGTTGACATTCGGGGCCATGGGGAACTCTGGGCCCCTGGGGACCTTTGGGCCCCTTACAAAAAAAAGGGGGCCATCCGGGCCCCTTACAGGTGTACTGCCTGTAGCCCCCTGATAGCAGCCCTGGTTCTACCTATGTGTTTCCCTTGCATGACCCTATCTCTGGATGACCACCCAATGGTGCTGTGAGCCTACTCACTAATTATACTACCTCCCTACTACAAGTAAGTTACTAGCCAATCTCATCAGGATAGCTTGAGGGCACCTGTAGATTTTCAATAGCTAACGTTGGTTTGTTCCATAGTTACCCGGTGCATCCCCATATTCCCGCTACTCATTGCCCTCCTCTGCCATTCCAGCCCGGTGGGATGCCCTATAGGGCATGAGTTTGGGTTGAGACACCAAGGGGGAGGTGGAACAACTGCATTAGGCAATTCCAATAGGATACTTCGGGTAAGAGTCAAGTGTTGGACACAATGTTTGACACTTATGAGAAGTAAAATTGTACTGTATGTATATGATGTATTTTCAAACTATATTCTCTATTTGAAATTTAGAAGCTCCTGAAGAAGCGATTCCCAGATAATCGCAAAACATGTCAAGCTACTTTTAAATTTCCAAGAAACACATGGAATTCCATTTTGGGGACACTCCCTTTCTCCGCAATCTCGAGTGGGCAGATTCTCTGTGTATACCCGCGGAATGAGTATTATGTATCATTGAGTTAATGTCTATGATTTCTAATTTTAGAACGTATCTTTATGTATTCTAACAATACATTTATTGTACCACTTGTACTATTGTGCAATAATAAAATTTGTTATATTTTTTATATTAGTGCCTAAAAAGTCCATTTTTTTTTCATACATTCAATCAGGATGTGGCACTTATTTAGGGGGATCGATTACTACCCCAGGGCAAATGTAATCAGAATTTTCAAACATCTGGAGAGGAGTCAACAAGGCCTATGATGAAAGGTATGGAGGTGGATCGCTGATGTTAAGAGGATGTGCGAGCTACAAAGGCACAGGAAATTTGGTCAAAATTGTTGGCAAGATGAATGCAGTATGTTATCAAAAAATACTGGAGGAACACTTGCATTCACCAACCAGGAAGCTGCGCATGAGCCGTTCTTGGACATTCCAACACGACAATGATCCAAAACACAAGGCAAAGTCAAGCTGTCATTGGCTACAGCAGATCAAAGTGAAGGTTCTGGAGTGGCCATCTCAGTCTCCTGACCTCAATATCATTGAGCCACTCTGGGGAGATCTCAAACATGCAGTTCATGCAAGACAGCCCAAGAATTTACAGGAACTTGAGGCTTTTTGCCAAGAGGAATGGGCAGCTTTACCATCTGAGAAGATACAGAGCCTCATCCACAAATACAACAAAAGACTTCAAGCTGTCATTGATGTTAAAGTGGTTGTAAACTCACTTTATAAACAAAGACCTACAGGCTTACCTGTAGGTGCATGAAATATCTCCTTAACCTACACGGTTAAGGAGATATTTGCATTTAAAAGCGGCGACGCTGACGTCACGCGCATGCGCATGGGGTTAACCCCATTCACAAATTCGGCTAGGTCGCAACATTCGACGATGTAGCCGAATTCGACGGCTCACGCGTGCATGCGCGGAGTCACGTCTTCGCCGCTCCGGCCAATCACAGCGCCGGAGCGGCGCTGTGATTGGCTGCAGCGGCGATACCCGGAAGTAACATTCCGGCTATCACCGCAGCGATGGATGCGGCTAGAGGAGGGACACGGACGACTTCGGGGGCCCCGATCTAAGGTAAGTGGTACATAATGAGCTAGTATGCTAGTCATACTAGCTCATTATAGCTTTGTCTTGCAGGTTAGTTAAAAAAAAAAAAAACTCAACAGGGTTTACAACCACTTTAAAGGGGGCAATACACGGTATTAAGAACTGGGGTATGTAAACTTTTGATCAGGGTGATTTGGCTAGTTTCTGTTGCCATTATGATTTAAAAACCGTAAACACAGTTGATTGATAATAAATGGCTTCAGCCAAACACTAACCATGAGTGAAAGAAAAGTTTTTGTGTTATCATTCATATTCTCTGAAAAATGGCCAAGAAATCATAAAATCTGCCAGGGTATGTAAACTTATGAGTCCTTAGGGGATACTTTGCATTTAGCGCTGCACTTATTCTGATTCTAGGGTTCTCACATGGTCCTAAAGACACCAGCATCGACTGTCAAGACAAGGGGAGGCAAGACTGGCCAGCCACCGGCATAGCTTACAGTGACGGATTACCAATCTTTGCTCCCAAAGATGCAAACAAACTAACAATTTACTATTTGTTTTGTTAAAATGGGTTCTGAAAGTTACCAATATGTCTGTCTGTTCACTTTCGGCCATTAAAAGAAATAGGATGCAATCTTGCCAATCTACCTTAAAGTATAGTCTTTCAGCATTTGAATCACTTTGATTTTGGCCAACTTTGTCCATCTTGCATGTATGCAGGTAGCCTACTGTATGTATAGTTAGTATCTGGCTGCCCAGGTTAGAGGGAAGGGGTTAATGTTTTTGCTGCCTTTCCTAGTATGCTTGTGGGCTTTTGCTGGGGTCCAGCCTCCCCTATGTTCTATAAAACGGAAGAGGTCCAGATCCCAGTGGTTCCCAGGGTTTTCCGTGAGGCTCCATGGAACACTTGGGAAACACATGGGGATTCTACGCTGAAGACTTGCTGGGACCTATGGTCCACCTGGAATGCTGAATCACTGATAGAACCCTGCAACATGGACTTTTTTGTTAGAGCATCGCCAAGTTTGGAGTTTACTCTAAGAGACTTCACCTGTGCAGGTAACCTGGGTTAGCCACAGTTAGGTTCAGTTAGGAACAGAATGTTGTCACATGTTATACACATTGCCAAGTTTACAGAAAACGTTGATTCACCTGTGCTGAGCCTGGTCTGAAGTTATTCCAAAGGGGTGCACATAGGTATTTTACTAAAGAACTTGGGTCCATAACTATACTCTGGGAGGTATGCAACAACACTACAGCAAAGGTTCATGAGTAGCTATGAAAAGAAACAGCAACCAGTCATTGGTGTGGTACCTGTTAGGTGACAGGTTCTCCCATAGTGAGGAGGTCAGTACTTTGGCTCCCTCCCTAGCTGTTCGCCTCGGTCGGTCACTGGCGTTACAGAATTCTATGCCTGGTCACTGGGTATGTAAAAGGGAAGAGTTAACTGAAAACATGCATGAGGCCTGCGCTAGGTGCTCAGCGGGACCCCATTCTGTTACTGGGAGTGAGGTAACAGAGGTACGTTGACTGGTGGAGTGGACAGTGGCACAGTCTGCCCCTCCAAATGAAGCACATCAGTACAAGTGGGTGGAACACGAAACAAAGAAACTTAAGGAGGAGCTCTATATCTTGGGCACTTCACACACATATGGCTCATCATGGAGTTGGGAGACTGCCTTAATGTTTGACTCTCACATGACTGCGATTCCTGCCTAGTCCTAATGCCGCGTACACACAACCGTTTTTAATGTCATTGAAAAAAACAACGTTTTTCTCGACGTGATTTTTCGTGTTTCCTCTCAAGCCTGCCTTGCCTACACACTATCGTTGAAAAAAATGCTCGAGCAAAGCGCGGTGACGTACAACACGTACGACGGCACTATAAAGGGGACGTTTCATTATGTTCGCGCCACCCTTTTGGCTGCTTTTGCTGATTTCGTGCTACCGCGTGTTAGTAAAAGTTTGGGAAGAGACGATTCGCGCTTTTCAGTCTTCGTGCTTTAAAGATCGTTTTCGGGAGTTCAGTTTGTGTTTGTGGGTTCGTATCTGTCTTTCAGTGCTTGTAGTCAGTTTGTATCTGTTTTTGCAGTGCGTTCTTGTCTGCTCGTTACTGTTTTTCAGCTCGTTCTTCAGAGGCCTTGCTGTTCTTCAGTGCGTTATTTTAGTTTGTTCTGATTAGACAACCGTTTTGAAGCCATGTTGCAGGTACGTTCTTGTCGCCGAGATCGTGCTGTGCTTGCTTCTGGGCTTGTTGCTATGTCCCAGATCCGGTCCATGAACTGGATGAGGAGGAGTTCTTGGACCAAGAATTGGTTGCTCCAGCGGGACCAATTCTGTCACATGCCTCTGCTGCGGGAGATCCAGGAGAATAACCCTGATGACTACAGTAATTTTCTTAGGATGTCTGACCCCGTTTTTCAGCAGCTCTTGGCTTTGGTGTCCCCGTATATCACCAGGCAGGACACCGTAATGCGGGAAGCCATTACTGCTGAGCAGAGGCTAGTTGCTACGTTGCGCTACCTGGCAACAGGGAGAAGCTTGCAGGACCTCAAGTTCTCGACAGGCATCTCCCCCCAGGCTCTGGGCGTCATTATCCCAGAAACCTGCTCTGCCATAATCCAAGTCCTGCAGGAGGATTATATTAAGGTAAGTTTTCTCCTTTAACATCACATTCTATGTATTTTATGCTTGCTAATGTATATTATTTTTTTAACTGTCTCTAATTACCATGATTGTAATATGCTGTGAATGTCCCCTTTGTCCCCATGCATGTTGTAAGCTTTTAATGCTCCATTTTTTTGGGCCTACATGCATATTTCCAAAAACCAACCTCTCCAGCATTCTATCCTGGGCCCAAACACACCTAGCCTAGTCACTTCCCAATGTTTTTTGTCAGCTCCATTGTAGTGTTTAGCTTGCCCCCCCCCCCAAATTTTTTTGATTTTGTATAATTCTTAAAAAATCTTACATAGTACTAGAGCCTTTATTTATGATGTCCCCAACTCATCTCAACCCCCCCCCCCCCCAAATAATTTCACTGGTCCATCAGAGGGGGTGATGAATGTTTTTTTGGTCATTTTTACCTCTTATTAAAGCGGAGCTCCACCCTAGAGTGCATTTTCCGCTCATCGGAACCTTCCCCCCCCCTCCGGTGTCAAAATTGACACCTTTCAAAGGGGAGAGGGGTGAAGATACCTGTTTAAGACAGGTATTTTCACTCACATCCGGGAGTCCTCTCTGCGTCAAATCTGCGGGAGACACGTCACTTCACGCAGAATACCCGTAGTGTTCTGGGAGGCACTCGGCTCCCAGAACACAGGAGGACCAGTCAGAACTGCGCAGCGCGACTCGCGCATGCGCGGTAGGGAACCGGGCAGTGAAGCCGCAAGGCTTCACTTCCTGGTTCCCTCACCGAGGATGGTGGAGGGGGCAGCAGAGTGACGAGCGATCGTTCGTCCTCTGCTGCGGACGTCGCTGGACTCCAGGACAGGTAAAGTGTCCAAATATTAAAAGTCAGCAGCTGCTGTAGCTGTAGCTGCTGGCTTTTAATATTTTTTTTTGCTGCGGAGCTCCACTTTAAAATACTCCTTCCAAATTAATGTTATACTGATGTTTTGCCAAGAAGGTTTTGTGATAATCTGCTTGCAATGTTTAGGTATCAAAGTTTTATTTATTTTTTTGGTTTGACTCCACAGTTACCTTCGATGCCACAGGAATGGCAGAATGTGGCATCTGAGTTTTCTCAGCGGTGGAACTTTCCCAACTGTGGAGGAGCCATTGATGGCAAGCTCGTCCGCATCGTGCCTCCACCCCATTTGGGATCCTTTTTTTTTTATTATAAAGGGTTCCACAGTATTGTGCTGATGGCGGTTGGTGTCTGCCAACTATGATTTCCTTTATGTTGACGTTGGGAAAAATGGGCGGATGTCTGACGGTGGAGTTTTTGCCCAGACAGATTTCGCCGACCGGCTTCAATCAGAGGACCTGGCATTGCCACCTGCGGCAGAGAATGAAGATGGACTACCCTTTGTTTTCCTGGCAGATGAGGCGTTTGCGCTCGGTCCCCATTTGATGAGGCCTTTTCCACAAAGGACCCTCACCCCTGAGAGGAGGGTCTTTAATTATAGGCTGGCCAGATCGAGAAGGGTGGTAGAAAATGCCTTTGGCATCATGGCCAGTCGTTTCCGCCTTTTTCTGACCTCTCTCAACATGGCGGAGTACAAATGGAATCATATAATAATATGCTGTTGCATACTACACAATTTTTAAAAAAGACATTCCAATACTTACCTTTCTTCAGTTGCCCTTCAGGGCACACAGTTCTCAGATGGACCATTGCCAGCCCAGGTAGCTGGCCCTACAGGCTTGGCCCCCCAAAGCGGGCGTGATGTGCGCCAACGCTATGTAGACTATTTTATGGGTAGGGGGGCCATTGCAATGCCTGATCACATTTGAAAAATTATTTGGAATAAAAATATACTTTATAATGAAAACGTCTTGTTTGGTTTTATTTTGGTTGATTTGATCTTTCTCCTAGGTCAGTGATGGTGAACCTTGGCACTCCAGATGTTTTGCAACTACATTTCCCATGATGCTCAACTCCACAGTGCCTTAGCAACCTGGGAAATGTAGTTCAAAACCATCTGGGGTGCCAAGGTTCACCATCACTGTCCTAGGTTATACTAGTGCAGTTGTAGTGACATGTTTTTTTTTCTGAAGTAAATTACCATCATTTTCAGTGTAAACACACCCATTATTTTTTTTTTTGGGGGGGGCAACATTGATATAAGAAGCCACACATTGTTGATTCCAAAATATTTTTTATTGGAGCACAATTTTGGGGTTATTTTTATAAAAATAGAAAATGTTATAATTTTAGTTTTTTGGGATATTTTTCTTGCTAAAACGCATGAACCATATGTTCAACATGTACAATAGTACTTAAAACAATTAAAAGCTTACAAAACAAAATCTCAAATCAACAAACAAAAAACAAAATAACATTTTAGCCCATATAAAAGATTTAAACCCTCCCAAGAACATGTCGTATTTTTTTTTATTCTTTGCTCCAGCTGCTTGCACTTTTGCCTCATCTGGAACAAGTTTTTATTCATTTGTTCCAGGTCATGAGAGCAGACCCTAAGTTCTTTTATCAACATCTGGGCACTGTGTCTGGTGAATGTTGCTTGGGCCGCAGGCATTAAAGCACCTTAAATTTAGAAAAAAACAATGTCTTAATAAATATACAGGCCTACATCTATCACCTGAGGCTGTGGTGTATGACACTGACCTGTTGTGTTGCCATTTTCCACTCCCAGCCTCCTGTCTCGAAGCTCTTTGAAGCCCTATGAGATAGAACCCAAAGGTAGACTTGAGTAAATAAATATATTTAGACCTGAAAGACGAATATTAATAATTCTTTGGAAGTGTGGTACAATTGTCTTTTTTGTCAATATTTCTAAGCTGAACACATGATTGTATCCATTACCAAAGCTGGTAGATTGATCTATTTTGGTCAGGTTTCACACATGGAAACACACCAAGTATCCACTGGATCACCTGTGTGTGACACCATAAAAAAGGTTGTTCTTGTGGCCCACACTTGTGCTAATGAGTCCAGAGGTGTAAGCAGCTGCTGAGCATACTCTCCTAACCGTACACTGAATCCAGTTACATTAGTTAAATATAGTTACCAACACATATACGCAACCATGTTTCTAAAAAATTCTCACATAAACAGTTCAAGATGTCAATTTTCATGTTCTTGGGCACAAGAATCCAGTCGTAGGAATCATCGTTCAATCGTTCACTAAATGATGATGTTTTGGTCCGATACAGTGTTAACTACATTTGATCATTCGTAAATATGCATGTTCAAATTTAGTTAACACTATATTCTCCAAAAAACATCGTATTATTGCTAATGAACAATGATTTCTACGATCAATTCTTGTGCCCAAGAACATGAAACCGGACATCTTGAACTGTTCAAGATGTAAATTTTCATGTTCTTGGGCACAAGAATCAGTCGTAGGAATCATCGTTCAATCGTTCACTAAATGACGATGTTTTGGTCCGATACAGTGTTAACTACATTTGATCATTCCTAAAGAGGCATGTTCAAATTTAGTTAACACTATATTCTCCAAAAAACATTGTATTATTGCTAATGAACAATGATTTCTACGATCACTTCTTGTGCCCAAGAACATGAAACCGGACATCTTGAACTGTACTACATACATTATATAAAAAGCACATGCAGCACCACGCTATTAATAAAAATCAGAGCAAATGTAAATCTACTTACTTTTTCTGATAACTTTTTTTATTTTCTTGTATTGCTCTGGCTCCCTCAACTTCATGTCAGACCATCTTTTGCGGATCTGCGAACACCAAATTTCCTGGCCAGAGTTTGTACCACTTTATCCATGATTTGAGCCTTCACCTGATTAGGCTTTTTGTATGGGCCATGTTTAGCATCGTAATCCTCCCTCAGCAATATTGTGACCATTTCCACCATCTCCTCAAACGCCATGTTTGTGGCTTTGTATCTCCTGGATCTGGTCTTGCCTACTTCCACTTTCCTCCTCATATCGGTGAGTCTCCGCCATGTTGTGTATCATTAGGACGAGCGAGAAGGGGCGGGGAAAGTAGTATAACGAACGTCAGGGGCAGGAAAAGCGTGCGGAGCGTCACGCATGCGCACTGTAATATAACGGAAATAAGCATCGTTGAAAGCGACGTTCAGTGAGTGGAAGAAGGTCGGAAGCAACGAACGTGTAGATCGCGGGTACGTAACATTTTTCATACTTGATAAGTCTAGGGTTGAGTGGACCCGAACTGTAAAGTTTGGTACCGTACAGAACTATTGTGTTTTTGGGTCCCGGACCCGAACCCTAAAAATGTTAGGGTCCGGTGTTGGGCAATATGCATGTAAAGTCGCGCATGTTTCCCGTGCTTAGAACTGTCCCTGCACAAAGTGTCATTTTTGAATGAAAAAAAGTCATTTAAAACTCACTCGCGGCTATTAATGAATTCTTGGCTCCCGGCAATACATAGAAAAGTCATTGATTAAAAACGTAGGGGTCCCCCCAAATTCAATTTCCAGGCCCTTCAGGTCTGGAATGGAGATCAAGGGGAACCCTGCCGCAAATATAAAAAAAAAAATGTGTGCGGTTCCCCCAAATATCCATACCAGGCCCTTCAGGTCTGGAAAGGATTTTAAGGGGAACTCCACCCCAAATTTCGAAAAAAATGGCGTGGAGTACCCCCAAAAATCCAGACCAGACCCTTTATCCAAACACGCAACCTGGCAGGCCGCAGAAAAAGAGGGGGGACGAGAGAGCGCCCCCCCTCCTGAACCATACCAGGCCACATGCCCTCAACATGGGGAGGATGTCCCCATGTTGATGGGGACAAGGGCCTCATCCCCACAACCCTTGCCCGGTGGTTGTGGGGGTCTGCGGGTGGGGGGCTTATCGGAATCTGGAAGACCCCTTTAACAAATGGGATCCCGCCCCCCCCTATGTGAATTGGTAAGGGGTACATTGTACCCCTACCATTTCACGAAGAAAGTGTAAAAAATTGTAAAAATGACAATAGCCGGTTTTTTTAAATTCCTTTATTAATGTCTTCTCTTTTCTTCCATCTTCTTCTTTTCTCCATTCGGGTTTCTTCCTCCATCTTCCTCTTCCTCTTCATCTTCATCTCCATCTTCATCTCTGTAACCGGAAGGCCTGGGGAACTCAGAATCGCTTAGAAAGTATGAGATACCCTTGCTTCAGCTCCCCCAATGCCTCTTATGTGTCAACCACCCTGTGTCTCTATTAGGGGCACAGGGTGAATGAAAACCCCAATATGGTCTATGATAGCCATATTCAATGCTTCACATACATTGTATCTAGATTGGATGTGTACTGTGAGGGGGGGGGGGGTTGTGTAATCATTGCTGTGAGGAGTTGAGGTGATTTGCATTCTATTGTATATTGTAGCTTGTGGGAATTAAGCCTATAATTATAGGTTGTGGAACTAGCAGCAGACAGGTTAATCACCTGCCTGCTTGTGTGGTAAATGAGTCTAGGAGGGTCTGGAGACCCTTTTGGTGTGAAAGGGATAGTTAACTCTATGCCTGTGTGCATTGTACTCGGCAGACGGACCGTCTACCAACCCTTTCATTATAAGATGTGTATTGAAGGTCGTTACGTTCTATTGTGTAAAGCCTTTTGAAGCCTAACAGACGTCAAAATAATGGGTATTGGTCCTTGTTATGTGTGAGTGGAGCTGGGCCATTGTTCATGTTAAACTAATGCAGTAGTAGATGTGTATAAAAGTTACAATATCTTCTTCAATAAAGAGAGTCTATCCTGGAAGAGACAGAGTACGTCTCGTTTCTTCTGGAAGGATTAATCTTATGGGAAGTGGTCGGCTGGCTGTGGAGGATCGACAGCGAATGTGTGTCCAGGAGAGGGAACATCTTAAACGGCGTTAACCCCCTTTATATTTGGGGTGCCGTTACATTGGTTGGCAGCAGTGGGATTTTTCCCTCCAGTTCCTGGGACACTTCATACCACCACAGTGAATGACCAGCTATGCAGCCTGCAGGAGAGCCACGCTGAAAGACTTACTTGAGAGCCGTGGAGGGACCGGTGGGACAAAGAACAAAGTCACCGTGATCAGGTAGCTAGCAGAGATGGATCAGAAGGATGGTGATGCAGGACCCCGGTCAGTTGAAGACTTGTTTCAGCAACGAGTTCAATAGCGGTTGGCATTATATGGTGCTAACCCATCAGAGGCCGCCATACAGGAAGCCATTAAAGGCATCCAGCTGCAGGATGCCCGACAAGAGAGAGAACGAGAGCGACAAAAGAGAGAACTAGAGCGGCAACATGAGCGAAGAATGGCGGAAATACGGCAATCGGAGACAACGCCTAAAGAACCAGCCGCCATGGAAGAGGAATTCGGAAGGAGGTTGCGAGAGATGCAGATACAGCATAGAGGACCAGTATCAGAGGAGGTCCTGCTGGGATGGTCGGATTCGATCCGCTGCGAACTCTGGAAGAAAGCGCTAGCTCTCGAGCAGCAACACAAGGGAAAGACTCTCCCCTCCATCCATGTAAGATACTGGTCGCAGTATGAAGTACGAATGCCGTTATTTGGGGGAACAACCAAAGCAGGAGTGGACAGCTGAGTTAAGCAGGCTGATCCGGCCAGAGATGCGGTTGGACGAGAGCTACAGAGCCCTCCGATGGTATGTAGCCCAAGAGTGCCCATGGTCAGCGGATGACAGCCCCACGGAAGGCTTTGACTATGATGGCCTAGGATTGTTGTATTGGGGGCTGTCCAGTGACCCTGACTTTGGGAGTGATCGGGAGTGGCGTTTGGAGGAAATAATGGAGCACAGAGAGCGAAAACTGAATGTCTCGGAAGGGCACTGGGCAGAGGAAGATTTGGAATTTCTGGCCGTTCAGGAATGGGAGCTGGAGATCGCCTACAGACAGTTGCTAGAATCTGCTCAGCAGCAGGGTGGTGCTACCTTTGCCTGGGACTATCAGGAAATACCAGTTGACCACTCTGAAATCCTGGCTGAAGAATCAGCAGTGGAAAATCTGGAGACTGCCATCCCTAAAGCCGAAGTGGATGATGTGGAGTTCCAGGGAGATAGGGCAGTTGGCTCATCTCCCCGGCCACAGATTACAGAAGGTATGGACTTAATGGACTGTTCAGAGGATGTTATGGATTATGCATCGCCCGCTCAAGTACTGGCAGCAGGACAGGGTACTGCAGACCCCTGCTCTACACCCGTGGCAGTTTTGGAGGCCCGAGGTGAGAAGGTGATGGTTCCCCCTTCCCAGTGGATTTCAGAGATGCAGGGAGGAGAAGCAGCCATTTTCCCTCCCCAACAGGTAGCCAGAGCAGATGGTGTGGAGTCCCCAGCAGAAGTGCTGGCAACAGGGCAGAGTGCTGGCAACCTCTGCCCAGCACCGGTAACAACTGTGGAGTTTCAGGGAGCCGGGGCAGTAGGCCCCTCTCTCCAGCAACAAGCTGCGGTAGTAAAGCTTTTACCCCCAGCTGAATCACTGGCAGCAGGGCAGAAGGCTACTGGCCTCTGCACACAATGGCAACTTGAGCTGATATCGGTGGATGGGACTGCGGTCTCCACTCACAGCAACCCAGCAAAAGAGCTGGCAACAGAGCAGAGTGCCACGGGCCTCTGCTCTCAACTAACAGAAGAGGGAGTTCCTGTGGTATTGGATGGGACTTCAGTCCTCACTGACACAACCCCAGAAAATGGTGTGACACTGAGACAGGAGGATGTCAGCCTTACTTTGCAAGCACTGGGGGATTTTCACCTACCACAAGTGGATGGGACTTCAGTCTCCACTTGTATACCCCAGAGATCCCCAACAGCATGACGGACTGAGCCCAGTCACCCTGTCTTCTCTCCAGCGGCTGAAAGGACTCCAGGGAGAAGGGCCAGTCCAGGCCTCTCCCCAGGGGCGGGTATGTTCTCTAAGAGAGGCAGAGGTTGGCTGGGTAAGTAATACTCTGTTTGGAGCAATTTATTTGGGGTACTGTGTGGATACCGGCATTAGAAGAAGGGACCTATGGACTAACTTCGGAGTCAACCCGTCTGGGGTCCCCTCCTCGGTTAGTCTACTGCCGAAAGGGGAGAGATGTAACGGGAAGGCCCGGGGAACTCAGAATCGCTTAGAAAGTATGAGATACCCTTGCTTCAGCTCCCCCAATGCCTCTTATGTGTCAACCACCCTGTGTCTCTATTAGGGGCACAGGGTGAATAAAAACCCCAATATGGTCTACGATAGCCATATTCAATGCTGCACATACATTGTATCTAGATTGGATGTGTACTGTGAGGGGGGGGGTTGTGTAATCATTGCTGTGAGGAGTTAAGGTGATTTGCATTCTATTGTATATTGTAGCTTGTGGGAATTAAGCCTATAATTATAGGTTGTGGAACTAGCAGCAGACAGGTTAATCACCTGCCTGCTTGTGTGGTAAATGAGTCTAGGAGGGTCTGGAGACCCTTTTGGTGTGAAAGGGATAGTTAACTCTATGCCTGTGTGCATTGTACTCGGCAGACGGACCGTCTACCAACCCTTTCATTATAAGATGTGTATTGAAGGTCGTTACGTTCTATTGTGTAAAGTCTTTTAAAGCCTAACAGACGTCAAAATAATGGGTATTGGGCCTTGTTATGTGTGGGTGGAGCTGGGCCATTGTTCATGTTAAACTAATGCAGTAGTAGATGTGTATAAAAGTTACAATATCTTCTTCAATAAAGAGAGTCTATCCTGGAAGAGACAGAGTACGTCTCGTTTCTTCTGGAAGGATTAATCTTATGGGAAGTGGTCGGCTGGCTGTGGAGGATCGACAGCGAATGTGTGTCCAGGAGAGGGAACATCTTAAACGGCGTTAACCCCCTTTATATTTGGGGTGCCGTTACAATCTCCATCTTCATCTCCATCTTCATCTTCCTTCTTCCTCATCCGCATCTTGCTCCGGCTTCTTCTTTCTTCAGCCGCTCCGTTTGAATTGGAGGTTCCCGCTGTGTGACGCTTCAGTTCTTCAGTTCTCCTCTTGGTCCGCTGCCACCCGGTGACCCCGCCCCCCTCTAACGCACATGGATTTCACGGGGACTTTCCCCGTGGTGTCAGAGGGGGGCGGGGCCACCGGGTGCCAGCGGACCTAGAGGAGAACTGAAGCGTCACACAGCGGGAACCTCCAATTCAAACGGAGCGGCCGAAGAAAGAAGAAGCCGGAGCAAGATGCGGACGAGAAGACCGAAGGAAGAAGGAAGATGAAAAGATGGAGATGAAGATGGAGATGAAGATGAAGAGGAAGATGGAGGAAGAAACCCGAATGGAGAAAAGAAGAAGATGGAAGAAGATGGATGAAAGGAGAAGACATTAATAAAGGAATTTTATAAAACCGGCTGTAATATTGTCATTTTTAACATTTTGGACACTTTCTTTGTGAAATGGTAGGGGTACAATGTACCCCTTACCAATTCACATAGGGGGGGCGGGATCTGGGGGTCCCCTTTGTTAAAGGGGTCTTCCAGATTCCGATAAGCCCCCCGCCCGCAGACC
Source organism: Rana muscosa (assembly GCA_029206835.1). NCBI lineage: Eukaryota > Metazoa > Chordata > Amphibia > Anura > Ranidae > Rana > Rana muscosa. The sequence continues at coordinate 91,872,317 of CM055128.1, read as the reverse complement.
CCCACAACCACCGGGCAAGGGTTGTGGGGATGAGGCCCTTGTCCCCATCAACATGGGGACTTCCTCCCCATGTTGAGGGCATGTGCCCTGGTACGGTTCAGGAGGGGGGCGCTCTCTCGTCCCCCCCTCTTTTTCTGCGGCCTGCCAGGTTGCGTGCTCGGATAAAGGGTCTGGTCTGGATTTTTGGGGGTACTCCACGCCATTTTTTTTAAAATTTGGGGTGGAGTTCCCCTTAATATCCATTCCAGACCTGAAGGGCCTGGTAATTGAATTTGGGGGAACCCCCACGCTTTTTTATTTTTTGTATCAATGACTTTTCTATGTATTGCATTTGACGGGAGCCAACAATTCATTATAGCCTGGAGTGATTTTTAAAGGAATTTTTTTACTTCACAAATGACACTTTGTGCAGGGACATTTCTAGGTACTCCTTTACTTTTTTGGAGCCATTTTAGTCCTCAGAAGTTCGGGTCCCCATTGACTTCAATGGGGTTCGGGTTTGGGGCCAAGTTCGGGTCCAGTTCGGTCCCGAACTAGAGCTTTTTAGGAAGTTTGCCCAAAAGCGTCGAACACAAACATCCAGGTGTCCGCTCAACTCTATGATGACTGATCAATTGCTGAGTTTGTGGCCTATATATGGTGAGAAAGATTAGTAGTAGTCTTGACTGACATTAGATTTTTTGTCTGGTTTTTGACTTGCAGAAAAGATGCAGGTATTTAAAGACCCTGATTTCATGGCAGAATTCCTGCAAAGGTGGAAAAATCTTCCGGTTTTATGGGAGACCAAAAATAAACTAAATTAAATTAAAGACGCCAGGAAGAGAGCACTGGAGACCATGCTGGAATTTGTGCAAACACAGATCCCCACAGCAACAATAGAGGATGTGAAGAAGAAAATTGGGACCATTGGGGGCACATATCGGACTGAACGAAACAGAGTCCGAACATCAATGCGGTCAGGAGCAGCTGCTGAGGACATATACAAGCCTAATCTATGGTACTACCATCATCTAAATTTCCTGGATGACCACCTGGAATCAAGGGAATCCCTTTCCAGCCTTCCCCCCAGAAGGAGCTCCAGCCTTCCCTGCAGCCAACCCTCCAGCCTTTCCTCCAGCCTTCCCTGCAGCCAACCCTCCAGCCTTCCCTCCAGCCAAGTTGAGGTTTCTTTGGAGGAACAAGCTGAACCCCAGGAGGAGCCTGATTTGAACATTTGGAGCCAGGTATAGTATTTAGCTAAAGATTTCTTGTACTAAAAGTCTAATGTTGTCAAAGATGTTAAACTTGTGTGAAAAATTTGACCATTTACCAAAAAGTGTTTGACATATCAATAGACAGTAGTGGACAAAAATTCTGGGGACAAGAATGAAAAATGCTGGGGTCAGAATAATTGACTTTAATATTTATTAGCATTCAATTAGCAAATGTCATGAGGTGACAAATGTGTGTGATAGATGAAGAAAAAAAATAAAATATGTACCTTTTTTATACAGGATGAGGAGGCAGCCGCCAGTGTGACCCAGGAGGAGGCAGGCGCCAGTGTGACCCAGAAGGAGGCAGGCGCCAGTGTGACCCAGGAGGAGGCAGGCCCCAGTGGGACCCAGGAGGAGGCAGGCCCCAGTGGGACACAGCGGAACACCAGGCCCCAGATACCTCCTCTGCGTATTCCCCAAAAAAGGGCCAGGAGGCTTATTCAGATGGAGGAGGAGACCCAGGCCCTAATTAGGGAGGCTACTGCGGCCCTCAGAGAGCCCCCCACCGCTGCAGAGGGATTTGCTGCCCTTATTGGGCACAAACTGACAGAAATGCAAATGGCCCAGCGGCTAAAATGCGAGACCCTGATCTTGAAGGTCGTAAACATGGGAAAACTCAATGACTTTACTGACGTTGTTCATGTTTGTTATGTCCATGCTCCTGTTCCTGCTCCAGTTCCTGCCCCACTCCCTGCTCCTGCCCCACTCCCTGCTCCTGCCCCAGTCCCTCCTCCAGCCACAAGATCTCCTCCACGAACACAGCCTCCAAGGAAGGCTGCAGGGAAGCCTGCAGTGAAGGCAACAAAGAAGAGCAGGAAATAAGCCCAGGATATGTCCTTCAGATGGTCCCAATTTTCTTCTTCACATCCTTTGTTGTTTGCTGTGGTGATCTGTGTCTGCACTAATTCAAGCAGGGTCTCCAGTCCTGTCTTCCTGGCTTCTTTAGTTTTCCTTTACCTGTGGTTTTGTTTTGCCTTAACCTTTAATTTGTTTTTAGGCCAGAATAAGGCCTCATGCCCACGGATGTTTTTACAGCCGCGTTTTTGAGCGTTTTTTACAGCTTAAAAACGCCTGTCCATGTTAGTCTATAGCTTCATGCCCACCTAGACGTTTTTGAGCTGCAAATAGCATAGACGTTTTTAAGCTGTAAAAAAAACCCAGGACCAGTGCGTCCCTCAGCGTTGGAGTTAGGCAGAAAAAAACACGAAGTGTCAAAAAAACGCGCAAAAACGCGCACTTACGCGAACTAACGCGTGGTCGCGTTTTTTAGCTCCGCCGTTTTTTTTTTTTTGTTGGTTTTTTTCTGAAAAAAAAATACAAATTTTACAATAACATGGACAGCTGTTTTTAAGCTGTAAAAAACGCAGCTGTAAAAACGTCCGTGGGCATGAAGCCTAAATGGTATTTTTGTTTCATGATAAAAATTGAACATGTGTTTTTATTCTAAATAGAGAGTTTGCTAGTGAGTAGGCAGGGACATTGCAAAAAAAAAATTGGAAATTAACAAGGGTCACTAACCTCCTTGAGGGTAAATTAGAATAAAAAATAATGTTGTTGTGGTAACTTGACACACTCAAAAATATCAAAGAATAATGGAAAGCAGTCTAAAATATTATCCAAATAATAATCAAAAAGAACATCTTCAATACAAGATGGTAACTCCAAAAAAGTAGGATTTTTATAACAGCTTACCTGTAAAATCCTTTTCTTGGAGTACATCACGGGACACAGAGCAGCATAGTCATTACTATGTGGGTTATATAGAATTACCTTCAGGTGCTGGCATTGGCAACTTCCAAAACAGGAAGTACCCTCCCCTATATAAGCCCCTCCCATCCGGGAGTACCTCAGTTTTGTAGCAAAGCAATACGTGTCCCCAAAAGAGGGGTGGGAGCTCTGTGTCCCGTGATGTACTCCAAGAAAAGGATTTTACAGGTAAGCTGTTATAAAAATCCTACTTTCTTGTTCATACATCACGGGACACAGAGCAGCATAGTCATTACTATGTGGGACGTCCCAAAGCAATGCCACATGAGGGGGGGGATACACCATACATAAGCTGGGCGCCATCAGGCATGAGGCTCTTTTGCGGCCTGCAACACACTGCGCCCAAAGGCGACATCCTCCTGACTTCTAACGTCCACCTGGTAGAACCTAGTAAACGTGTGTACTGAAGACCATGTTGCGGCCTTACAAATTTGCGCCAGGGAGGCCTGGTGATGCACTGCCCATGAAGTTCCAACTGCTCTCGTGGAGTGCGCCCTAACTTTGAACGGAGGCGGTCTCCTTCTCAAGCCATAGGCTTGTATTATGACCTGTCGAATCCACTTGGCTAAAGTAGATTTTGATGCTGCCTGACCCTTTCTGGGGCCTTCCGGCAGAACAAACAAAGAATCCGTTCTACGAATCTGAGCAGTGGCTTTTAGATAAGCTTTAACTGCTCTTACTACATCCAAAGAATGCAATAACTTTTCCTCTACCGAGCTTGGTTTGGGGAAAAAAGAAGGAAGAACCACATCCTGGTTCAAGTGAAACCTCGATACCACCTTAGGAAGAAAGGCTGGGTGAGGACGTAATACTACTCTGTCCTTATGGACAACCAGATATGGCTCTTTACAGGACATGGCGGCTAATTCCGACACTCTTCTAGCCGAGCATATGGCTACTAAAAATATCAATTTCCTGGTGAGTAGAACCAAGGAAATGTGCCGCAAAGGTTCAAATGGCTGCTTCTGCAGAACCGACAGAACCAAATTTAGATCCCATGGGCATATGGGAGCCTTAATCGGTGGAATAATACGAGTCACACCTTGCATAAAGGATTTGACAAGTGAATGCATAGCCAGGGGCCTTTGAAATAGTATTGACAAGGCCGAAACCTGGCCCTTGATAGTACTTAAGGCAAACTTCCTGTCTACAGCCCACTGTAGGAAGTCCAGAATTCTGCCTATAACGTACTTACGTGGATGCCATTTTCTGGCCTCGCACCAAGTGATGTACACCTTCCAAACTCTATAGTAGATCTGCCTGGATACAGGCTTCCTGGCATTGATTATAGTTGATACCACAGAGTTAGAGAGACCTCTCTTCTTTAGGATGTGGGATTCAATAGCCAGGCCGTTAAACTTAGAGTTAGTAAGGAAGGGTGGTATATCGGTCCTTGCGAAAGCAGGTCCGGACGACGTGGAAGGGTCCAAGGACTCCCCACAGACATTTTGATGATCTCCACGTACCAGGCCCTTCGGGGCCACGCTGGAGCCACCAGGATTACCGGCTTCTTCTCCAACCTGACTCTGCGAAGGAGTCGAGGCAACAATTGTAGCGGAGGGAATGCATATATCAGTCTGAACTGATCCCAAGGGAACACCAGAGCATCCGAGCCGCAAGCGAGGGGATCCCTTGTCCGGGAGACAAATCTGTCCACCTTTGCGTTGAATCTGGATGCTAGCAGATCTACATCCGGTGTTCCCCACCGCTGACATATTGCTCGGAAGACCTCGGGATGAAGGGACCATTCCCCTGGGCATAACTGTTGGCGACTCAGAAAGTCCGCCTTCCAATTCTCCACCCCTGGAATGAAGACAGCTGATATACATGGGACATGCTTTTCTGCCCATTCCAGGATGTGACTTACTTCCCTCTGGGCTGCACGACTCCTGGTGCCTCCCTGATGATTGATATATGCCACTGCTGTGGCATTGTCTGATTGAATTCTGACAGGGGACCCTTGGAGTCTGGATGTCCAGGCTACTAGGGCGTACCGGGCTGCTCGTATCTCTAAGAGATTGATGGGCAGGGTTTTTACTACATTTGACCATCTGCCCTGGAGAGACCATTGCTCCAGTACTGCCCCTCAGCCTATAAGGCTGGCATCTGTAGTGACCACCTTCCAAGATATCGGGCTGAAGGGTTTTCCCTTCTGGAGATTCTGGGGGATCAACCACCAGCAGAGACTCTTCCGAACGGAAGGGGACAAAGCCATTGGGAAGTCTAGAGCCTGAACTTTTCCGTTCCAGGCTGACAATATGGCCCTTTGTAAATTCCTTGAGTGGAATTGGGCGTATGGCACAGCTTCGAATGATGCTACCATCTTTCCTAGCAGCCTCATGCACAGGCGTATGGACGGCTGTCTTTTTGCACAAAGCAGACGGACCAAGGCCCTCAAAGAGGATACCTTGTCTAGAGGTAAGAAAATCTTCCTCTGGTCTGAATCCAGCCGTAGCCCTAGATATACCAGGTTTTTCACTGGCTGTAGGGCTGACTTGTCCAGGTTGATGACCCAACCGTGAGACTCTAGATACTTGATTGTATCGACAATTACCACTTCTAGCTTGGCAACTGAGTGGTCCATCAACAACAGGTCGTCTAGGTATGCCATTATCGTTACACCTCGTGTTCTTAGATCGGCCAACAGTGGGGCCAGAATTTTTGTGAACACTCGTGGTGCTGTGGCCAGACCGAATGGTAAGGCTCTGAACTGAAAATGGCGCCCTTCTACTGCAAAGCGTAGGAATTTTTGATGACCTGGAAAGATGGGAACATGCAAGTAAGCATCTTTGATGTCGATCGAGGCTAACCATTCCTCCCCTTGTAGGGCAGCGGTGACCGATCGGATCGACTCCATCCGGAAAGACCGGACGTTTAGAAATTTGTTTAGACTCTTTAGGTCCAATATGGGTCTTATGTCCCCGTTTGGCTTCGGGACTGTGAAAAGGTTTGAGTAGAAACCCAACCCCCACTCTTCCATAGGAACCTCCATAATTACTCCTTGGAGCAATAGTTGTTCTAACGCCAATAGGAGAGACCCTCTTTTCAGAGGGTCTCTTGGCATGCCTGACCACATAAAATGGGACGGAGGAGACTCTTTTAACTCCAACTTGTATCCCAGAGTTACTGCGGAGAGCACCCATCTGTCTTTGATCGTCTCCCGCCAGGTCTCTGCGAACAACTGAAGTCTTCCCCCCACCCGTTTGAGTGGGGGCAGCCCTTCATAGGCTTGACTTGGAGGCTGGTTTAGTACCTCTTCGGATCCAGGGCTTTTTATTACCCTGTGGCTGTCCCTGATTTTTACCTCCTGAGTTTGACCGAGGAGGCCGTCGGAACTGCTTAGTAGCAGACGTCGCAGGGATAGGAGAGGTAGTCCTCTTAAAAGATGGACCCCTAGACCTCTTTTTACTCGGTAAGAGAGTACTTTTACCACTGGAAATCTTCTGGATATACTTATCCAGGTCTTCGCCAAAAAGGCGTTCTCCATGAAATGGGAAGCTAACTAAGAGCTTCTTACAGGGAGCCTCAGCAGACCAGTTCTTGAGCCACAGAAGCCTACGCATATGTACCAAAGACAGCGTGAGGCGGGAGGCCTGATGGATAGAATCCTTGATGGCGTCAACCGCAAAGCATAATGCTCTAGGCAGATCAGCCAGAGCCTGGGCCTGCTGGTCTGGCAAATCCCTCAGGACCATTTTCATTTGATCCTTTAGAGCTTGGCAGACCCCAATAGCTGCCACTGCTGGCTGTGTAACAGCCCCTGCTGTGGAAAAAGCAGATTTTAATAAAGATTCCAATTTTTTATCCACTGGATCTTTGAACATTTGAACATTATCTACTGGACATGTCAGTGATTTGTTCACAGAAGAGATGGCTGCATCCACCGTAGGAACATTCCATCTCTGGGTGAATTTTTCCTCCATGGGATAGATCACCGGAAACCTTTTAGGCGGAACAAATAGTTTATCAGGATGTTCCCAGTCCTGGTATATAAGTCCTTCCAATAATGGATGTATTGGAAAGGAGCAATTAACCTGGGGAGCTTTTAGCGACCCCAATGAGGAGACAGCAGTAGTTGATGGTTCAACAAGAGGCATTTTAAATGCAGATCGAACCATGTCAGTTAGGGTCTGGACCCACAATCTTTCAGTCTGTGATGCTGAAAATGGTTCATCTACTGTCGATTCCACAAAAACAGAGCTAACCTCCTCCTGATCCCCTTCAGGTAGGTCGGTCCCTTCCTGGGACTGTTGCTCTGCCAACAGGCACTCTAATGGAGGTGATGGAGATCTGGCGCTCTTTCTTTCCTGCAGAGAAGAAGCGATCAATGCTGCCAATCTCTGCTCCAATCCCTCCAGAGTTGAGGAAAAAACCTCCTCTGTTATATATGCAGGAGCAGGTGGACTGAGGACAGCCGCAGTACCTGGCACTCCCGGGGGTTCCTTATGGGTATTAACCTCTGATTTCTCAGGGGAGGAGGGTGCAGATGACTGCTCCAGATCCTCAGAGCCCGATGGAGACCCCCTACACTTCCTGAGAGGTATATCTCGGAGTTTTTTAGGCGGCATATTCCTTAGTTCAAAGCTGAGGTATTCCAGCCGCAATACACCCCTTACTGAAATAGTCTAATGCAATTTGCTGCTATGTACATCAGTGGGTGTCTACTAATGCGTCTTTCTGGGGATGCCTGTATCAACCGCCCGCTGTAAGCCCCTATACCATGCTACCAGCTCCTTTTCATGCTCTGTGTCCATAGCAAGCAGCGTGGACTGAGTCCTTTTATCTTGCTGGGACGCCCGCACATGCGCAGAAGCGCTGGGCGCACAGAGCGCGTCATCCGCCAGGCTCCGCCCCCCTTTTTTGAAGCTAAACCTTATAAAAGGAAAGCATGTGTGCGCGCGCGCGCGCGTGCACGTGTGCGCTCTTGGCGCCATGTAGGGAGAGGAGCCAGGGTCCCTGTTTCACCAGGACTCGGGGATGGAAGGAAACTACTTGGCAGCATGACAGAGGAATGCAGCTTCACTGATAGAGAGCTCACTCATCTGCCTGGACTTTCACCATGGAAGGAATAGTCCCAAGAAAAAAGACGTTCCACAGCGGCCTCTAGTGGACAAACACAGGTACCGCACCTTTGTCTTTTTTTTTTTTTTTTTTTTTTAAAACCTCCTTTATGAAAAAACATTTCCAGGTTTACGGTTTTTTTAAAATTTCCCTTATGAAAAAACATTTCTAGGATTACTTAGGCATATACAGCTATTAGCGGGAATACCCTTTAGGTAACAGGCAGAAAGACATATTAGGCTTGGGGGTCCCCTCAATAGAACCAAGTTCCTGAGGGGCCCCCACTTACCTTTTCCCCGCCGCAGGACTTTGTTTGGTCCACAGAAGCCCAAACTTCACCTCTCACGGCAGGCATTGTACTAGACCTTCAGGGACCGGGTTCCCAAGGATTCCACTCCCCTGGACCTGTATAGCACCCTGCACAGATAGCCTCTTGGTTTTGGGTATGACCAGAGCTCTGGATCCCAGGGTCCAGCCCTCCTAAGAGAGGCATTACAGGCAAAACCTTGCTCTTCTCTGCAAGGCCCGGGTACCGACCGTTTAGCTATGAAGCTTTTTTGGTCGGATCCGGAATAGCTTGCTAAGGCCCAGAGAACCTGTACACAAGCCCAGATGAATACATGTTAACCTTGGCCAACACCTTAGACACTGGCAAAAAACTGAGGTACTCCCGGATGGGAGGGGCTTATATAGGGGAGGGTACTTCCTGTTTTGGAAGTTGCCAGTGCCAGCACCTGAAGGTAATTCTATATAACCCACATAGTAATGACTATGCTGCTCTGTGTCCCGTGATGTATGAACAAGAAATTGGGTATTTAGGGAGATCTGGCTTACAATAAATATAGATTAATCATGAGAAAACAATAAATAATAAAGAAAAAACTTTTTCATAACTCTGTGAGAATATCAGCAGCAAAAGAATTGGATTATTGCAGCATTATAACGAAGAAAAGAATGCGCTGCATTAAACGATGCAATAATTTCCAGCATGACGAATGTGCTATCTCCATTACGAACGCTAGTTTTACCAGAACGAGCGCTCCCTTCTCATCACTTGTGTAGCGCTACCCCCAGTTAAGAGAGCCGCTGATATTGATTTGGGCCCTGTAGTGCACTGCTGTCAACCCCTGGCAATCGGCTCTAACCTCCCGTGGCACAGCTGGTGATAGAGGGATAGGACCGTGTGACCGCAACTGTTGGTGACGCAGTCCTATAACAAACATACACAGAATATACTTTAAAACTCCTATTAAAGTAAGCGGAACTGACACCAAATGTACTTTACCGAGATATTTTACTGAGGCTAATGGGCAAGTAATAAACAACAGTATAACAAGTTGCAGATCCCTGCAATAAACAGTAATAAAGATAAACAGAGTAATCAGAATAATTAAGTATTGCTATGCAACTCTAGCACTGCCCTTTTACAGCTACTTCCCCTCATGGGTAGACTAACACTCAGCAATGTCTACCTATGCAGTCAGGCCTGACTGATCTAAATGGAAGTTCAGTGAAACAATATTCGCTAGCAATCTCTCGGTGGTGCACTTGAAGAACAACTTTGTAATCCCAACGAATAGTAAAGATAAAGTATCTGTCTTTAAACAGCTCTCACCACCTGGACAAGTCCAAGTCCGTTTCCTCCATCGATTCGTCTAGGAACAGGAATCCACCGACATCCAAGTCTTCAATCCTTCTGGTGTACTGCAGCAAGGAGGATTAGATGTCTCTAAGGCTCTGCTAGGCTGGCAGAGGGCTCTTTGGAAAGGAGCACACGGCCCGGGCTTCAGGCCTTGTGCACACAGCAGTTCAGCACAGACATCCTCTTGCTAGGAGAGGGGGGGTCCAAAGAGAGCGACCAAAACTCCGCCTCCCCTTTATAAAGTCTGCCCCAGCAGTCTCTGTTCTGGAGCAATGCACCCTGGGTGCTGCAAGATGTACTGGGAGATGTAGTCTCTTTCTCTCCTCTGCTTTCACTTCCAGTAATGTCTCTTTACTTCCTCCCGACTCACCTCTCACCTGGAACTTCTTGTCTCTCTGTCTTAAAGGGGAACACCCCGCTACACACTCCCCCCACTTGAACTCTTTGGTCCCCAAAGATAAACTTCAACAAATACTGTTTACCATTTTGGACAATGTCGAGCATGATGTTGGCATAGGGAATTCCCACCAAAACTTTGGGATGGAACTCTCTTGCCCACAGGTCACACTACCATGAGTGGCCTGCCTAACTGTGCCAGAGAGTGAGCTGGGGTTGCCCTCCACCAAATGGACGGTGGAAGGATCAGGTTGTTCAACACTTCTTTTAGCCGTTACAACAGAGTCCTCTGAGCTCATCCCCATTTGGGGGTAAGTTAGTTTCTTGGGAGGCCTGATGACTCTGCGAGCCCTCTGCTCTCTTGGTGCTTCTGACTCTGGCACCACAGGCTCTTCTTCAGGAGTAAGTTCAGGTAACATTGCTGGTTCTGGAACCTCTGATTCAGAAGTCAACTGACGTATGGAATCTCTAGAGTCCTCCTCTGCGCAAGTGTCAGGAACATCTTCCCAGTAATCAGCTGAGGGACTGAAGGGTATGAATTCAGTAGCCTCCGGATTCAGCGTTGCATCTGGGGTATCCCCCCCATTTGGGAGATCTATGGCGGACGTTCCCAGAGTCGAGGGAGGCCACAGCCAGTCCAGTTCTCCACCTTCATCTGTACTCAATTGGGAGGCCTCCCCATCTTTGGCTCGAGAGGTCTGGGACCGAGTGTTCGGCCTAGGAATATCCAGGATAGAGGCCGGTTCAGGGGAGTCTCTCACGGGAGGTATTCTGACTGCCTCAGCAAGTGGGAGCAGGTGGTTCCGATGCCACGTCTTCAGTGGACCCACCTTTCCTTCTGGCTTTAGTTTGTAGACAGGCAAACCGGGCAACTTCCTACAGACAACATAGGGCTCAGATCTCCACCTGTCGGCAAGCTTGTGTTTTCCAGGGACCCCCAGATTGCGTAGCAGTACTCGGTCCCCGGGCTGCAGATCTTGCACTCGAACCTTCAGATCGAAATTTCTCTTGTTGCGGGCCCCCCTTTGATCCGAAGCCGCCTGGGCTTGTTCATAGGCCACCTGCAAGCTACGTCTAAGTCTGTCCACGTATCCCTTGTGGGATGTAGCTGAGGTATTGTCTATAGAAGTGCCAAAGGCCAGGTCCACAGGTAGCCTTGCTTCTCTCCCAAACATAAGTCGATAAGGGGAGTAGCCAGTGGCGTCACTTGTGGTACAGTTATAGGCATGTACTAGGGCTGATATGTGCTGACTCCAGTGTTGCTTCTTCTCTGTTTCTAAGGTTCCCAACATGTTGAGCAGGGTCCGGTTAAATCTCTCCGGCTGAGCATCTCCTTGTGGGTGGTAAGGCGTGGTTCTGGTCTTCTTTATTCCTAATGAATCCAAAAGTCTTCGGATCAACCGACTCTCAAAGTCCCTTCCTTGATCTGAGTGGAGTCTCTGTGGTAGTCCGTAATGGACAAAATACTTCTCCATAAGTATCTTGGCCACGGTGGATGCCTTCTGGTCTTTGGTTGGGAAAGCTTGAGCATAGCGGGTGAAATGGTCGGTTATTACCAGAACATTCCCCAATCCACTCAGGTCGGGTTCGAGGCAAAGAAAGTCAATGCATACCAGATCCATTGGGCCTTGACTCTGTAAGTGGCCCATTGGGGCAGCTTGATGGGGTAGGGTCTTTCTCTGAATGCATCGTGCACAGGAATGGCAATACTCCTCTACTTCTGCCCTCATGCAGGGCCAATAGAACCGATTTCTGACAAGCTGGAAGGTCCTTTCTGCCCCTAGGTGACCATGATGGTCATGCAGGGCAATTAGTACAGTCTCTCGGTGCTTCTCTGGAAGAAATAACTGCCACTTATCTTCTGAGTCATCAGAGGGGCCCCTTCGGTAGACCACTCCCTGATGTACCTGTAGCCTGTCCAATTCCTTCCTCAACAGGCGAGCCTCCTTTGAGGGGTGATGTAGGAGTTTGTTGGGATCCTGATTCTCCAGGGCTTCGAGGACCAATCTCCCCATGGGGTCTTCCAATTGGTCACACCTCAACTCCTTCTTGGACAGTCTCGGTAGGTTGTCTTCCTCCAGTTGAGTTACCCCACAATAGTGTTTGGGGACTCCTACCATGGTAACCCCTATTTCTTCTGCTCTGGAGCCTCCTCTGGCTTGGAATTCAGCCCCTTGACAAAGGGCCCGCACCCCGTCCGGTGCCACTTGGGTCCAATCTTCCCAGTCATTTGTCGTGGCATGAGACCTCCGGGACAGGGCATCTGCATCCCTATTTCCGGCTCCTGGTCTGTACTTCAGACTGAAGTTGAATCCAGACAATGCGGCCAACCACCTGTGTCCGGTGGCATCTAGTTTCGCGGTGGTGAAGAGGTAGGTCAGGGGGTTGTTGTCTGTCTTCACAGTAAACTCTGCCCCATACAAGTAGTCTTTTAGCTTGTCTACTACCGCCCATTTGAGGGCCAGGAATTCCAGCTTATGAGTGGGGTAATTCTTTTCTGAGGGGGTCAGGCTCCTGCTCACATAGGCCACTGGTCGCAGTTGTCCTTCATGTTCTTGGTAGAGTACACCACCTAGACCCTCATGGCTGGCATCCACATGTAATTCATAAGGTCTGGTAGGGTCGGCGTAGGCCAGGACTGGGGCAGTGGTTAAGCTCCTCTTCAGAGCATGAAAGGCCTCTTCACACCTTGGGTTCCACTGATCTTGAACTGACTCACCAGGCCTCCTGGGCCCTGAGTCATCCTCTTCCCCTTCTGCCTTTAGCAATTCATTCAACGGGCGGGCAATCCGAGCAAACCCCTCCACAAACCTCCTATAATAGGAGCAGAACCCCAGGAAGGATCTGAGCTCTGTTACTGTGGTGGGTCGTGGCCAGGAAGTGACTGCTTCCAACTTCTCAGGATCTGTGGCCACCCCTTCTTCAGACACTATGTGCCCCAGATAGTTCACAGAAGACTGGTAGAACCGACACTTCTCGGGGGAAAGCTTAAGTCCCTCTTCGCTGAGTCTTCTCAATACTTTCTCCAACCTGGCTTCATGTTCTTCCAAGGTTCTCCCGAAGACAATGACATCGTCCAAGTACACAAGGACTTCTATAAGATTCATGTCTCCAACAGTCTTCTCCATAAGGCGTTGAAAGGTAGCAGGAGCTCCAGACAGACCCTGAGGCATCCTATTGAATTCGAAGAATCCCACCGGGGTTATGAAGGCTGTCTTCTCCCTGTCTTCTGGGTGCATAGGGATTTGATAGTACCCACTCTTGAGGTCCATCACACTGAACTATTTGGCTCCAGACAAACTTTGTAGGGCATCTTCTATCCTTGGCGTGGTGTATTGGTCAGGGATGGTTCTCCTGTTGAGAGTCCTGTAATCGATACAAAGCCTCAACGACCCATTCTTCTTTCTGACCACCACGATTGGGGAGGCATAGGGACTTCTAGACTCCCGGATCACACCAGTCTTCTTTAGTTCTACAAGTTGTTCCCTCAGATCCTCCAGATCTGCCAGGGGGACCCACCTGACCCTCTCTCGGAAGGGCTTATTTTCTTGGAGGCGGATCAGATGGGTGGCACTTCTTGCACACCCCACATCGAATTCATCTTCGGAAAAGATCTTCTCCCACCTGGTCAGCTGGGCCTTGGCTCTTTCTTTCCAAGCCCTGGGTAGGTTCGGGTTTTCCACGGACAGTTTCTCCCAAACATCTCCTCCGTCACCCGTCCCCTTGACTTCGGACCAAGTGACCGGGGCAGCAGGGCTCACCTGACCAAGCAACACTCTGGCAGGGATCTCCATGGGTCCTCCCGTAGTGTTCCTAACACTCACCGGAACTCTGCCATGGGCCTTCTTCAGGGCCTTGAACGGAATCACTTCTGGTATCACTTCCAGGCCTGAGGACTCTTCCCTTGGGTCTGATTCCAGCATGACAAAGGGGCCAGGTTGTTCCCACCAAAGCTTCACAGTGGCCCTAAGACAGGTTACTTCTCCGGGCTGTAGCACTACTCCTTCTCTGCCAAGTCTCCACACCTTCCCTATCCCCTCTCCCGGGGTCTTCTGCTCTAAGACCAGTCGTTGGTAGGCCGTCTTTAGCATGGGATGGATTTTGGTGGCTGAATGGTTTCTCTCTTTCACTAGAGGGGTCAGGAGTCTCCTGACTAGATCCGTGTTTGTCCCAATGATCAGGGAAATCTTGCTGGCTCCAGGCGGCCGGGGACACACAACTGCCAGGGTGTCAAACACTTCAGCCTTCCCAGCCACGGATGGGTCGAAAGTCATCTTTATGGGCAGGTACCCATCATAAGGGAAACTCTGGGTTCCAAGTCCCCATATCTCCAGCTCTTCTATCTTCTGGATAGGCAGATGACTCAAGTGCCTATCATAGAAGTCCCGGTATAGTAAAGTCACCTGTGCTCCGGTGTCCAAAAGAGCTTTAGTATAGACTCCTTCCACTTGAATGGGCACAGTAGGAGACGGGCCCACCAGTTCCTTTGGGTATGGCCGGACTGGGGTCACCTCTTTTTTTTGGCTTTCGACCCTTGCCCTGCTCCTTTTGGACTTTAATTTTTCCTGAGCCTGGCATGCATTGACTTTCTCCCTCTCAATGGGGGCACAAACCCGCTGAGGGATGTTATTGTTCCTTTTAGGTGGATGTTCCTTCTTTGGGGTGCTGTACTTCCACTGAGGGGTCTTGCCCCCTCCCTCTGGGGTACATCTTGGTGGGGGTGTACTATACCTCCTCCTAGGAGTTTTGTCTCCTCCATTCTTGGCCTTTTTTTTTAGTTTGGAGCGCACTGAAGATGATGGGCACCCGGTTGACTCCTTCACCGGGGCCCTTTGGAGTTTCCCGCCGGCTTGCAATTATCTGTTCTCTTCTTCTTTGGGCTGGAGCATACGTTAGCAAAGTGGCCACTCCCTCCGCAGTTATAGCAAATCACCTCTTCTCGGTCCTGTAGGGAGGCCGGTGCTGAGGTGTTCGGGAACAACGCCTTTCTTGGGCTTGGTTTCTCTCGTCTTCTCTGATCTTTCTCCATCAAAGAGGTCAGCATCTCCAACACTTGGGCCATTTGCGATTTCAGAGTGTCAACCTCCGCATCTCTTTCCGGGCTCTTGACCGAATGGACCAACACTGGTACAGGTGTGACATTCGCCTTGGCCACCTGCTGATCTTCCTCCAGCGCCTCTTCGTCCCTAATAATTTTTATTAGATCAGAGTAGGTTAGTGACATTCCTCCTCCTGAGGTTTTCAGGTGCAGCCAGACTGGGTCTGAGCGCCGCGCTCCCCTCATGATCTGCTTCATGCGTGCTTCATCTGCATCTTTGGGCAGCATTCCCTTCTTCAGTACAATCTTGCATAACTGCCTGTTCAGCCTTCTAACATATTCTGACAGTTTCTCATTCGGCTGCTGGAGAGTGTGTTCCATTTGATAAATCATCTCTGACACCTTCTCCAGCTGACCAAACTCTTCCTGCAGCATGGCCAGGCAATCTTGAGCTGTACAGTTTTCATTTCCAAACCGGAAGCTCTTCACCGCTTCTGCCGCGGCACCTTTCAGACTTTCTAAGACTCGCTGTCTCTTCTGTGCCTCAGGCACCTCCCATGCTTCTACTGCCTGCAATGCCTGTTCCACCCAAGTGTCAAAATCTTCCTCCCCCGCAGGGACGGGGAGCTTCCCTGAGAAGGTGCTAAGCTTCCGGTAACCGGCCTCCACATGCACCGTACTGCTTTTCTGGCACTTAATTACAAGGTCTCCTAGAGCATTCAACAATTCAGGCCCTATAGCGGCCAGCGGTGATCCCGGGCTTAATAGTTCCTTAAGCTTTTCTGCTTTAGGGGATAGTGGTGGAGATAATTGTGGGAGTGATGGCTTTGGTGTCTGAAACCATTCTTCCTTCACTGGCAGCGTATGTATCAAGTGATAGATCTGATTATCTATGGCTTGTATACTCTGACTTTTAAAATGCTCTGGGATTTCGTTTTTTCCATTCTACCAGTGCGTATGTAAACGAGATCACTGGATCTGGCCTAAAATCCATCACCCATGCTTTGTGGCTTGGAGACAGTAACAATACGAGCTGTTTTATCTCCTCTTCCTTCCATCTTTCCCCCGGGAGTACAATGACTACCGCCGCGGTTGGATCGGCGCCAATCGCTGCGCACCACTGTGACATTGCCAGCGGGTCCATGCTGGTACTTCTGACCGGCTTGATTGCAGCATGCAACGTACAAGGATCCCGGACTCGAGCCCCCACGTGTAGCGCTACCCCCAGTTAAGAGAGCCGCTGATATTGATTTGGGCCCTGTAGTGCACTGCTGTCAACCCCTGGCAATCGGCTCTAACCTCCCGTGGCACAGCTGGTGATAGAGGGATAGGACCGCGTGACCGCAACTGTTGGTGACGCAGTCCTATAACAAACATACACAGAATATACTTTAAAACTCCTATTAAAGTAAGCGGAACTGACACCAAATGTACTTTACCGAGATATTTTACTGAGGCTAATGGGCAAGTAATAAACAACAGTATAACAAGTTGCAGATCCCTGCAATAAACAGTAATAAAGATAAACAGAGTAATCAGAATAATTAAGTATTGCTATGCAACTCTAGCACTGCCCTTTTACAGCTACTTCCCCTCATGGGTAGACTAACACCCAGCAATGTCTACCTATGCAGTCAGGCCTGACTGATCTAAATGGAAGTTCAGTGAAACAATATTCGCTAGCAATCTCTCGGTGGTGCACTTGAAGAACAACTTTGTAATCCCAACGAATAGTAAAGATAAAGTATCTGTCTTTAAACAGCTCTCACCACCTGGACAAGTCCAAGTCCGTTTCCTCCATCGATTCGTCTAGGAACAGGAATCCACCGACATCCAAGTCTTCAATCCTTCTGGTGTACTGCAGCAAGGAGGATTAGATGTCTCTAAGGCTCTGCTAGGCTGGCAGAGGGCTCTTTGGAAAGGAGCACACGGCCTGGGCTTCAGGCCTTGTGCACACAGCAGTTCAGCACAGACATCCTCTTGCTAGGAGAGGGGGGGTCCAAAGAGAGCGACCAAAACTCCGCCTCCCCTTTATAAAGTCTGCCCCAGCAGTCTCTGTTCTGGAGCAATGCACCCTGGGTGCTGCAAGATGTACTGGGAGATGTAGTCTCTTTCTCTCCTCTGCTTTCACTTCCAGTAATGTCTCTTTACTTCCTCCCGACTCACCTCTCACCTGGAACTTCTTGTCTCTCTGTCTTAAAGGGGAACACCCCGCTACACTTGCTTCTGAGCATGCGCTCTTTTTTCACGTCATTAAAGCCTACACACGACCCTTTTTCATGACGAGAAAAACGACGACGTGAAAAACAACGAGAAAAATTAGAGCATGTTCCAATTTTTTCATGGCCATTTTTCACGTCGTGAAAAATGCTCTGAAGCCCACACACGATCGTTTTTAATGACCATTTAAAAAAAATGACATTTTTCATGTGTACGCGGCATAAGGCTTTGGTGAGCACACCTTTGGTGAAGCATTGCCCCACACAAGGGTTAATGGCCCCATTCAATGGCTTGCGTAGTCCAAGAACCCACCCCAAGGTGGAACCTCTCATGTGAGCCTTGCTTGGTGCCCAGAGAGAGGGAAACATGGAGGATGTGACAGACCACCAGTCTACCCTCTTACATGCACATTTACAATGAAGAAAATTTTTAACTTGAACATTTCTTACAGAAATTCTCTTAAATAAAATGTGTTTTTAAAGTAGAGAACCTACAGAATTAAAGTGGATATTCACTTCACTTCAGCATCACAAACCAAAAACACTATTTTATTAATTTTTATTATTCAGTGCAAACTCCCCCATCCATCCATGTCTCCATGCTTTATTTTGGTGAGAATTCTCTTTGAAAAACACCCCCTAGCATTTCTGGTTGTGGCCATCTTGAGTAAGGGCAAATTCAAGTAGCATTTACCTCCTGGAATGCATCTGCCCTTAGCTCAAGTATGTGTAGCGGCCTCACCCCTCTCTCTTGCTTCATCGGTTATATGATTGTTGTCTACGGGTACCTGGGAGAGAGAGATGATACACACCACGGCCCGTGTCCTCCCGTAACTGGAAGGTGAAGGCCAAAGATTGGGCTTTTGTGTAGGTGTCCTAGAGCTAAGTCCAGTCCTTCGTCCCTGACTCCTTTGCTTAGTAACCCAAGTTCCACACAGTGAATAGGTATAACTTCTTGCCAAGCAATAAAACAGTCTTTCTCCTTTTGAATAACGGGGGGACAGATCGAGGCACAATCCTTTCCCTTCTTGCTGCTGTCCACTGTGCTGTCACCAGTGGTGAATAGTCACTGCCACTGACTAGGTAATATAGAACGTGAATTTACCTTCTCTCACTTTGCCCCTGTCAGGGGAAGAAATCCGTCCAAGGGAGAAATGGAGGCCTCTCCGTCACCAGCGATGCCGCGCCGGACTCTTCGGAGAAGTTACTGCGCACCAGTCCTCACAAACTCAGACACGGGCACCCAAGGCGTTAGGGCCCCCTCAGATTCCTCACCCTCGGGGGAACTCAGTCGAAGGTGCTGAGCCCCAGGCATCCGCCATAGTACCTCACCCCAGGCTAAAGGTGCCTGGAATGGACTCCATCTCTGCTCCAGGTAGGCCAAGGGCGCCTAGGCCTGGAACACCGGATTGCCAGCACCCAAGCTGAAGGTGCCTGGGTGCGGCCACGTCCTCCGACTCTCTCCCCAAAATCAGGGCCTCCGCCCCTTTTATGACCTCTCCCTTTGCATCACAGCGGGTTCCCCGCCCCGCTGTACCAGCTCCAGGGGAGGACAAAAAGGCACGGTTCGCAGTGTATGTTCAGCTCAGGCCCAAGGCAACAGCGCCACCCAGGGACCCCAAGGAACTTCACACCACCAGAGTCCTTACAAATTCAAATACCCGCTACACTCTCCCCCTGGTGATTTGACACTGGTCCCCAGTGTCTGGTACAAACTCACACCCCACGAAAGGTGGTGTCATAAGTTCAGCCCAGAAACCAAACTACACAATTTAACCCTGGATTGTGCCACGACCTGAATGGGAAAGGAATACAACTATAAAACTTTTCAATAAAACACTTTAAATATCTCACACATTTACATTCCTCCCACTGGCTATCTGAAGACCACCCACTCTCAGTAGTCTTGACAGATGAATCTCCTGCAGAGGGAAAGAAAAGAAACATACATCCTACCAACATGTGTGTCTGCTTGGAATGAATGAGTCTATCCTAGAAGAAACCCATTCACTCCAATAAGTGCTGCATAATGTCAAAAAAACAAACAATCGTTGCGCAACACTGCCACCTGGTGACAGTGCCGCGGTCAAGACACTCATCACTTCCAGATGAACTTTCCGCTTGGACATTTTCTCTGTGACCCTACACTATCTAAAACCCTTCTTGTGAGTGTCAGAAGAAGAAAAGGGAGAACAAACAAAAACAGCTCCCATATCTCCAAAGAGTAGGATTGCCCAAATACAAAAAAAAACTATGGCACAGTCTCTATGTTCTGGAAAAGGCACTCTGGAAAGTTCAGCCAGGAATGAAAAGAAACAAACGAGAGTCTTTCTCTCTCTTTTACAGGTAAAACCTTGGATGAGGCAATAATATAGGCTTCAAACGATCATCAAAAGCCTCCACATGGTACTCAACACTCTTTCTTTCTTTGCGACAAATCACCACTTTGTCCGCATGAATGTGTCTTCCCAGCATCCACTTAGCTTTACAGTCCTGAAACTTCTTGGTGACCGTTGGTGAACAGGAAAGGTACCGCTGTGCTTGCTGTACCTTCAGTTTGTCCCACACAAAGGCATCATACCATCTTTGCCGGAAGACCTCCACCTCTTAAAGCAGTTCCCGAGGCAGATACGGGTATTCCCACCCATATTCCTGAGCAACCTTCTGGCCAAAGAGACGTTGCAGCCTTGACAAAGGTGGCATAGTAGCTCGGTCTCCTTCTCCGGGTGGAACAATCGCTTCGGGATGGCGAGGTGCGTTCACCACCTCGGTAGACCTGGGCCTAGGAGCCCGCAGTGATTGACGTTGCACTCCCGCAACAGGAGCGGCAAAATGGAGGTTGAATCCAGAAGGGGAACTCCAGACAGAGGACTAACTTCCTCCGTCAGCGCCGGGGCCTCCACCCGAGGTGTACTATCTCCAGTAGACATAGATGGGTCCCTTGTAACACAGGTCAAGGGTAACTTCATTCTGTCCCATCCCTTCTGTTGGAAGATTTTGTCTATCTCCCCATCATCGCCATTGTCAGACAATGAATCCAGGTCAGAGGTGTCGTAGCACTCCGCGGGCAAATAATTCCCAGTCACGGAACTATCCCCCTTGACAGCCTCTACCGACTGTGGGCTTCCGCCACTTTCTACCACACAGACAGTCCCAACCCCTGGCTCATCTGGGCCTTTTGAAGAATAGGGATGTCCAGGACTTTTCCTACCGGAGCCATCCAGGCCAGGCAAGCAGTGGGGCGAAGCTCTTCCACGACCACACGAGGCCATCACTAGGCCGACTTTCCTCTTCGGTGGCCGGAGCAGGGAGCTGCTGGTGACCGAGGCAGCATCCTCAGGTTTTTCTCTTTTCACCTCTGTTTGGGCAGTCACTTCGCCCGGATCAGTGCGCATGGGGAACGCACCAGCATCGATCTCTCCCTCCGGAGTGGCAGTCCCTGTGAGGTAGTTGAGGTGGAAAGCCCAAGGCTTTTCTGTGGATAGTTCCACCTCGAAGAGGAATTCTTTGCAGACCTCACAGCGCCCAAACGGCTTCAGCTGGACCACCAGTCCAGAGCAGCCGGAACAGATCACACCGAGGGCTTCCATGTCTCTACAGGTAAAGAGAGCCAATCGCCCCCGGGGCCTTAGTCTTATCCCCGTATCCATGAACGGAGCAGCCGGAGAAGACATATCCACGAAGGAAGGAACAGAAATCCACGGAGCACTTGAAGCCATCCTCTCTCTTTGCTGCTCCATTGCGCACTGACCCACCTGCGCCGGAATCTCCACGTGCGTACCTCCACGTGGCCAGACTCCTCCCACCTTCTGCACTTGTTCGCGGGCTTTTCTCTTGCCCCGCCCACGAACTCCGCAGTTGTGAGTTGCCTCGTGGCGCTATGGCCAATATGGCCGACCTACTCGGAACTCCTCTGGGCAGCAAAGTTCAAATTCAGACACCATACACATATCCCGGACGAGCCCCCACGTGTAGCGGCCTCACCCCTCTCTCTTGCTTCATCGGTTATATGGCTGTTGTCTAGGAGTACGTGGGAGAGAGAGATGATACACACCATGGCCCGTGTCCTCCCATAACTGGAAGGTGAAGGCCAAAGATTGGGCTTTTGTGTAGGTGTCCTAGAGCCAAGTCCAGTCCTTCATCCCTGACTCCTTTGCTTAGTAACCCAAGTTCCACACAGTGAATAGGTACAACTCAGTTTTATTCTTCTTGCCAAGCAATAAAACAGTCTTTCTCCTTTTGAATAATGGGGGACAGATCGAGGCACAATCCTTTCCCTTCTTGCTGCTGCCCACTGTGCTGTCACCAGTGGTGAATAGTCACGGCCACTGACTAGGTAATATAGAACGTGAATTTACCTTCTT
The DNA here is from genome assembly GCA_029206835.1 of Rana muscosa. Lineage (NCBI taxonomy): Eukaryota > Metazoa > Chordata > Amphibia > Anura > Ranidae > Rana > Rana muscosa. The sequence continues at coordinate 91,850,577 of CM055128.1, read as the reverse complement.
TCACTTTGCCCCTGTCAGGGGAAGAAATCCGTCCAAGGGAGAAATGGAGGCCTCTCCGTCACCAGCGATGCCGCGCCGGACTCTTCGGAGAAGTTACTGCGCACCAGTTCTCACGAACTTAGACACGGGCACCCAAGGCGTTAGGGCCCCTCGGATTTCTCACCCTCGCCGAACGCCGAACTCAGTCGAAGGTACTGAGCCCCAGGTATCCGCCATAGTACCTCACCCCAGGCTAAAGGCGTCTGGAATGGACTCCATCTCTGCTCCAGCTAGGCCAAGGGTGCCTAAGCCTGGAACACCGGAACGCCAGCACCCAAGCTGAAGGTGCCTGGGTGCGGCCACGTCCTCCGACTCTCTCCCCAAAATCAGGGCCTCCGCCCCTTTTATGACCTCTCCCTTTGCATCACAGCAGGTTCCCCGCCCCGCTGTACCAGCTCCAGGGGAGGACAAAAAGGCACGGTTCGCAGTGTATGTTCAGCTCGGGCCCAAGGCAACAGCGCCACCCAGGGACCCCAAGGAACTTCACACCACCAGAGTCCTTACAAATTCAAATACCCGCTACATATGCATGCAGGAAAGTGTGCTTACCTGAGAAAACTTCTCCTCCTCTCTTTCCCTCCTGAAGACTCCTGGGATGTACAACACCATTTGCCTAGGCAGGAAAGCAGGAAGTTACTGAAGAAATGTAAAATAGAAGTTTATAACAAGTAGATATGATATACTTTCCTATCTATTTACTAATGCTAGCAGCAGGAGGATTAAAAATAATCAATGTTTGATTGGGAGAGTGAAGTTTCACTTTAAATGGAAGTATTCTGGGCTTTTTATGTCCCATGGAACCTGCATAAATGTTGGTCAACTCTATACTTTCAATTAAAGATACCTCAAAATTATTTTTTGTGCATACAAGCATGCTCCAAAATGTCCACTATCTGTAAAGGATGAAACTGTGCCAGGTTAATAAATGACAAATACATTGGAAATAAGGCCTCATGCCCACGGGCGTTTTTTCAGCCGCGTTTTTGAGCGTTTTTTACAGCTTAAAAACGCCTGTCCATGTTAGTCTATAGCTTCATGCCCACCTAGGCGTTTTTGAGCTGTAAAGAGCATAGGCGTTTGTAAGCTGTAAAAAAAACCCAGGGCCAGTGCGTTCCTCAGCGTCCGAATTTCGCAGGAAAAAACGCGAGCGTCAAAAAACGCGCAAAAACGCGCACTAACGCGCAAAAAACGCGCACTAACGCGCGGTCGCGTTTTTAGCTCCGACGTTTTTTTTTTTTTTAAAAAAATATTTACAATAACATGGACAGGCGTTTTTAAGCTGCAAAAAACGCAGCTGTAAAAACGCCAGTGGGCATGAGGCCTTAAAGTCATGAGCATTTGCAAAGCAGCTGAAAATTAAGATACACAAAACTGTAATGAGGCAATGTAGTAAACATTTTTACTACTTCATTAGCTTAAACTAAAGTAATTTTCCTAAATGTGTTTCTTATACCTCTAACATGTTCGGAGATACCTAATATGTGTAGAATATTATGTATTTATTAACATAATTGTGTGCATGTATATGCATTATGTGCGTATGCTTTTTCTGAATTTATTTTTGGCCTTTTTTTTAAGTACGGTAAATATAAACCCAAACACTAAAATAGGATATACACTTTCGGATGTTAATGTAGTTTCAATGGTATTGTAAACATTTTTAATCTGCAGCTTTCAATAAAGTATAGCTGGTGATCCTGCCATAAAAGTTCCTTGCACTTCCTGTTAAAAAGGTGACAGCGTTCTGTACCTGTCTCCAGTCGTACTCCAGTATTGTCAGCCTGTTACATGCCCCCCCCCCCCCCCCCCAGTGGAGCCTACAAGTAGCCATGTTAACACATTTTATGAAGCCATGCTCCACTGTTATTACCAAGTTAATCTTGAGAAATTATGTGCGACGGACACTTTAGTGAGTACATATAGACAGACATGGCTAGAGAGAGCAAAAGGAAAGGAATTTAAAAAAGTAAAAACAGCATTTTTTGAAAAAAATGTTTATAACTTAAAGTGCCATAGCAAACTAAATTTGATCAGTTAGGATTTAGATCTTCTCTAATAATTTTTCCTGACGCATCATGGCAGCACACACGCTGGGTTGTGACTCCGCCCCCACAACCTGATAGGACTGCTTAGCTATAAGTGTTTGAAGAGGAGCCCCCCGCCTCATTCTCTTTTTCTTCCTCATTGAACCAGGACTGACAGCAGCAGCGTAAGACCTCCTACCACTCTCACCCCAGCTAGGTTCAGCCTCTCCTAGTTTGGAAGTCCTGTTTGTACGGTCTCTAAATGAGCCATATTACAGGGACCCCACTCTGATGGTCTCAGGTAGGGATGGGCCCGGTGCTCGATTCGAACCCATGTTCGAATCGAGCATCGGGCGTTCGCTCGCTCGTCGAGCCCAGAACTATTTGGGCCGTTCGCATCACATTCGTGTGATGCGAGCGGCCCCGCAATGCATTGCGGCCGGCGCGGCCGGCGCAGTGCATTGCTGGCTGATGATTGGCCAAGCATGCACTGTGACCCCGCATGCTTGGCCAATCACAGCGCCCGAAACTCGGAGAGCAATAATTGGCTACAGGCAGGACGCCTGTAGCCAATTACAGCTCAGGGGCTTTAGTACACGCCCCACCATTTAAAAGGCCGCCACGCCATCGGCCCCGGTCACATGAGTTCCGGCTTTAGGAGAGATTAGTCTGCTGATTCTGTCTTTGCTTGATACTGAAAGATTTGCTCTTCTTTGCTAAACCATTGGCTATTTCTTTGCTAAACCATTGCTACCTAAGTCATTGATCGTTCATTGCTGCTGATTGCACAGTTAGTGTGTTATTAGCTGCTGCTGGGGATTAGTCTGGTGCGTGCTTACTGTTAGTACAGTATTGCAGTAGTACCAACCGCAGTGCTGTTAGCACAGCATTGCACCCCAACAGCACCCATAGGACTTCTAGTGTGTTAGTGGCAGCAAACAGAGCTCCTATATTTTCTTCTCAGCAGCACCCATAGGACTTCTAGTGTGTTAGTGGCAGCAAACAGAGCTCCTATATTTTCTTCTCAGCAGCACCCATAGGACTTCTAGTGTGTTAGTGGCATCACACAGAGCTCCTATATTTTCTTCTCAGCAGCACCCATAGGACTTCTAGTGTGTTAGTGGCAGCAAACAGAGCTCCTATATTTTCTTCTCAGCAGCACCCATAGGACTTCTAGTGTGTTAGTGGCATCACACAGAGCTCCTATATTTTCTTCTCAGCAGCACCCATAGGACTTCTAGTGTGTTAGTGGCAGCAAACAGAGCTCCTATATTTTCTTCTCAGCAGCACCCATAGGACTTCTAGTGTGTTAGTGGCAGCAAACAGAGCTCCTATATTTTCTTCTCAGCAGCACCCATAGGACTTCTAGTGTGTTAGTGGCAGCAAACAGAGCTCCTATATTTTCTTCTCAACAGCACCCATAGGACTTCTAGTGTGTTAGTGGCATCACACAGAGCTCCTATATTTTCTTCTCAGCAGCACCCATAGGACTTCTAGTGTGTTAGTGGCAGCAAACAGAGCTCCTATATTTTCTTCTCAGCAGCACCCATAGGACTTCTAATGTGTTAGTGGCATCACACAGAGTTCCTATATTTTCATCTCAGCAGCACCCATAGGACTTCTAGTGTGTTAGTGGCAGCAAACAGAGCTCCTATATTTTCTTCTCAGCAGCACCCATAGGACTTCTAGTGTGTTAGTGGCAGCAAACAGAGCTCCTATATTTTCTTCTCAGCAGCACCCATAGGACTTCTAGTGTGTTAGTGGCATCACACAGAGCTCCTATATTTTCTTCTCAGCAGCACCCATAGGACTTCTAGTGTGTTAGTGGCAGCAAACAGAGCTCCTATATTTTCTTCTCAGCAGCACCCATAGGACTTCTAGTGTGTTAGTGGCAGCAAACAGAGCTCCTATATTTTCTTCTCAGCAGCACCCATAGGACTTCTAGTGTGTTAGTGGCATCACACAGAGCTCCTATATTTTCTTCTCAGCAGCACCCATAGGACTTCTAGTGTGTTAGTGGCATCACACAGAGTTCCTATATTTTCATCTCAGCAGCACCCATAGGACTTCTAGTGTGTTAGTGGCATCACACAGAGCTCCTATATTTTCTTCTCAGCAGCACCCATAGGACTTCTAGTGTGTTAGTGGCAGCAAACAGAGCTCCTATATTTTCTTCTCAGCAGCACCCATAGGACTTCTAGTGTGTTAGTGGCAGCAAACAGAGCTCCTATATTTTCTTCTCAGCAGCACCCATAGGACTTCTAGTGTGTTAGTGGCATCACACAGAGCTCCTATATTTTCTTCTCAGCAGCACCCATAGGACTTCTAGTGTGTTAGTGGCAGCAAACAGAGCTCCTATATTTTCTTCTCAGCAGCACCCATAGGACTTCTAGTGTGTTAGTGGCAGCAAACAGAGCTCCTATATTTTCTTCTCAGCAGCACCCATAGGACTTCTAGTGTGTTAGTGGCAGCAAACAGAGCTCCTATATTTTCTTCTCAGCAGCACCCATAGGACTTCTAGTGTGTTAGTGGCAGCAAACAGAGCTCCTATATTTTCTTCTCAGCAGCACCCATAGGACTTCTAGTGTGTTAGTGGCATCACACAGAGCTCCTATATTTTCTTCTCAGCAGCACCCATAGGACTTCTAGTGTGTTAGTGGCAGCAAACAGAGCTCCTATATTTTCTTCTCAGCAGCACCCATAGGACTTCTAATGTGTTAGTGGCATCACACAGAGTTCCTATATTTTCATCTCAGCAGCACCCATAGGACTTCTAGTGTGTTAGTGGCATCACACAGAGCTCCTATATTTTCTTCTCAGCAGCACCCATAGGACTTCTAGTGTGTTAGTGGCAGCAAACAGAGCTCCTATATTTTCTTCTCAGCAGCACCCATAGGACTTCTAGTGTGTTAGTGGCAGCAAACAGAGCTCCTATATTTTCTTCTCAGCAGCACCCATAGGACTTCTAGTGTGTTAGTGGCATCACACAGAGCTCCTATATTTTCTTCTCAGCAGCACCCATAGGACTTCTAGTGTGTTAGTGGCAGCAAACAGAGCTCCTATATTTTCTTCTCAGCAGCACCCATAGGACTTCTAGTGTGTTAGTGGCAGCAAACAGAGCTCCTATATTTTCTTCTCAGCAGCACCCATAGGACTTCTAGTGTGTTAGTGGCAGCAAACAGAGCTCCTATATTTTCTTCTCAGCAGCACCCATAGGACTTCTAGTGTGTTAGTGGCAGCAAACAGAGCTCCTATATTTTCTTCTCAGCAGCACCCATAGGACTTCTAGTGTGTTAGTGGCATCACACAGAGCTCCTATATTTTCTTCTCAGCAGCACCCATAGGACTTCTAGTGTGTTAGTGGCATCACACAGAGCTCCTATATTTTCTTCTCAGCAGCACCCATAGGACTTCTAGTGTGTTAGTGGCAGCAAACAGAGCTCCTATATTTTCTTCTCAGCAGCACCCATAGGACTTCTAGTGTGTTAGTGGCAGCAAACAGAGCTCCTATATTTTCTTCTCAGCAGCACCCATAGGACTTCTAGTGTGTTAGTGGCAGCAAACAGAGCTCCTATATTTTCTTCTCAGCAGCACCCATAGGACTTCTAGTGTGTTAGTGGCATCACACAGAGCTCCTATATTTTCTTCTCAGCAGCACCCATAGGACTTCTAGTGTGTTAGTGGCAGCAAACAGAGCTCCTATATTTTCTTCTCAGCAGCACCCATAGGACTTCTAATGTGTTAGTGGCATCACACAGAGTTCCTATATTTTCATCTCAGCAGCACCCATAGGACTTCTAGTGTGTTAGTGGCATCACACAGAGCTCCTATATTTTCTTCTCAGCAGCACCCATAGGACTTCTAGTGTGTTAGTGGCAGCAAACAGAGCTCCTATATTTTCTTCTCAGCAGCACCCATAGGACTTCTAGTGTGTTAGTGGCAGCAAACAGAGCTCCTATATTTTCTTCTCAGCAGCACCCATAGGACTTCTAGTGTGTTAGTGGCATCACACTGTACCTCTTGTCCACCTGTTGGAGCATACGCTGCGTGGGATAATGGACAGGGCACTTGAGGCAGAACAGAGGCAGGAAGAGGAGGACTTCCTTGTCTCTCAAGGCCCCCTTTATCCAGACAATGTTCCTTCTGTCCCACCCATCACACAGGAAGAGGAGGAGGAGGAGGAGGAGGATTGTGTGAGCATGGAGGTGGAGCCTGGCACTCAGCATCAGCAGCAGCAGTCTTTTAGGGATGATGTACAGTCCCAACAAACCAGTGGACTTGTACGTGGCTGGGAGGAGGTGGCTGGCGATCATGTCATCCTCAGTGACCCAGAAGACTCCGGACCGAATGCCTCAGCTAACCTACGCTGCATGGCCTCCCTGAACCTGCAAAGCCTGCGGAAGGATCCTCGTGTTCTTCGGATCAAGGAGAGTGACCATTACTGGCTGGCCACTCTCCTTGATCCACGGTACAAGGGTAAGGTTGCGGACCTTATCTTGCCGTCGCAGAGGGAGCAGAGGATGAGACATCTCAGGGAGGCCTTGCAGAAAGGTCTGTGCAACGCGTTCCCAGAAACTGGGAGGTTACAAACTCCTGGTCCTGGACGACGAGTTGCTGAGGCTTCGGTCAGTAGCAGAAGGAGCGGTGGGGAAGGTGGACGTCTGACCGATGCGTTCAGACAATTTTTTAGTCCGCAGCCCCAAGGTATGATCGGTTCCAGCAACCATCGCCAGCGTCTGATATACATGGTGCAGGAATACCTAGGGGCAAGGTCAGACTTGGACACCTTTCCCACCGAAAATCCTCTGGCTTACTGGGTCCTGAGGATGGATCACTGGCCAGAGCTTGCACAGTATGCAATTGAGCTACTGGCCTGTCCTGCATCCAGCGTTCTTTCCGAACGCACATTCAGTGCTGCTGGAGGATTTGTCACCGATCATAGGGTGCGCCTGTCCACCGACTCGGTTGATCGACTGACCTTCATAAAAATGAATCAGTCTTGGATCACCACCAGCTACCAGACACCTGAAGCGGATATAACGGAATAATTTATAATGTCACATCCCTTCAAGACTGCCTATGCTGATGCTGAGTGACTGTCCTGTTATGTTCACTGACTATCCTCTTCCTCCTCCTCAATGATCCATGCCACCACACCAGTGCCTAAGGCACAATTTTTCAGCCCCTGTATAACAGGGGCGTGTAATTACAATTTTTTAAAAAGATGCTTCGCAACAGGTGTGACTGCTGTGCTCAGAGTACAGTATCTGTGAGGGGTTGCAGTGTTGTGGCACCAGCACCAGTGCCTAAGGCACAATTTTTCAGCCCCTGTTGGGGCGTGTAATTACAATTTTTAGGCAATGCTTTGCAACAGGTCTCATTGCTGTGCTCAGAGTACAGTATCTGTGAGGGGTTGCAGTGTTGTGGCACCAGCACCAGTGCCTAAGGCACAATTTTTCAGCCCCTGTTGGGGTGTGTAATTACAATTTTTAGGCAATGCTTTGCAACAGGTCTCATTGCTGTGCTCAGAGTACAGTATCTGTGAGGGGTTGCAGTGTTGTGGCACCAGCACCAGTGCCTAAGGCACAATTTTTCAGCCCCTGTATAACAGGGGCGTGTAATTACAATTTTTTAAAAAGATGCTTCGCAACAGGTGTGACTGCTGTGCTCCAAGTACAGTATCTGTGAGGGGTTGCAGTGTTGTGGCACCAGCACCAATGCCTAAGGCACAATTTTTCAGCCCCTGTTTAACAGGGGCGTGTAATTACAAATCTTGATCTAATAGTTCACAGCAGGGCCCATTCCTGCGCCCACCAAGAGTAACTATGAGGGCCTACAGTCTTGTGGCAACACCGTCCACCACCACCACCACCACCAAAGGCCCAATTTTTCTGCCCTGTTCAACAGGTGCATGCAATTACAAATCTTGATCTAATAACTCACAGCAGGGCCCATTCCTGCACCCACCAAGAGTAACTGTGAGGGCTTACAGTCTTGTGGCAACACCGTCCACCACCACCACCACCACCACCAAAGGCCCAATTTTTCTGCCCGGTTCAACAGGTGCATGCAAGTACAAATCTTGATCTATTAACTCACAGCAGGGCCCATTCCTGTGCCCACCAGTCTTGTGGCTACACCAACATCTAATAGGGCAAATTTCTGCAGAGTATATACGGCAGGCCCCTACTTTCAAACATCCAACTTACAAACGACTCCTACTTGCAAACGGCAAGAGAAAACAGGAAGTGAGAGGAAATCTACCCCTAGGAAGGAAAATTCTATCCTGTTAGATTTAATTTGGGAAAAAGGTATCTCCTCTCTACTGATGCTTTATCACCAATCCTTGTTTCAATTAAAACCCCACTTTTCCAAAAACATTTGTCATTGGGACGGAAAGTGAGGTGACATGTTCTGAACAGATGTGCAAAGACAGCAAATGTTACAGGGGTGATAACCCCTTCCTATGTTCTCCAAAAAGCTTAAAAATGGATTTTTTTGGGATGTAGCTACACTTCATAATGTACCTGTTCAGATTCTACTTAAGAACAAACCTACAGTCCATGTCTTGTTTGCACCACCTATATACTGCTGTTCAGAGTATATAGGGTTGTAGGTATAGGGTTTTATTTTGGGTGCGGGGTCCCCCTTAGTATCCATACAAGACCCAAAGGGGCTGGGGTGGGGGGGGGGGGTGATGGGGTAGCCATGCCATTTTTCTCAAGGATTTTCAGCCATATGGCGGCCAGGACAAGACATGACATTAAAGCCGCAAGTGGTTTTAAATGGCTTCTTTTTTTCCTTTACAAATGTCATTTTGTGCAAGGACAGTTCTAAACACGGGAAACACATGCCACTTCACAGGCATACTTTAGACACCCCCCAGGTACCTTATTTAAAGGAAAATTTCACTTTTTTTTTTTTCACTTTATGCATCATTAAAATGACTGCTCCCGAAAAAACTTTAGTTTTTAAAATTTCTTTTTGCATTGATATATGTCCCCTGGGGCAGGACCCGGGTCCCCAAACCTGTTTTATAACATTAACATGCATATTGGCCGTTGTAATTAGCAATTTTGATTTCGAACGTTCGCGTCCATTATAACGAATAGGGTTCGAAAATTTGCGCGAACTTTCGGTCCGTTCGAAGGTTCTGGTGCGAACCGAACCCGGGGGTGTTCGGCTCATCCCTAGTCTCAGGGGAAATGGACAAAGTACAAGCCTTAAATAGGTTTCATTTCTGGGCATGGCTACCATTCCTTTCATTTTAAAAGTTTACCTTCCTTTCCTTTCTTTGTGTCTCATAGCAGCGCTTCCTCCCTGCTCCCATTTGCACATCACACTGATCTAGCCGCTAGTGCGCATGCGCGATGACGCGTCATTTCCGTGGCGACGGCGGGATATTTAAAAAAAAAACATCACAAATGTCATTTTGCTGTCCGCTCACCTATACTCTGCAACATTCATCTGCTGCAAGCAAGAGAGGCTAGGAACAGCACCCACAAACTGGTAAGTGAACCTCCCAATCTTTTATACACTGACCATTGTTTTCCTATGCAAAAAAAAAAAAGGGGGAACTTTTTCTTTTACTTGCCTTACTCTGTCATTTTGGAAAGTTTTCTGTTGCCTGAAAAAAACTACCTTTCATTCAGGTACACTCTTTCTATCCCCATGGAAGCCACTGCCCAAGTAGACCATCCACAGCCAGTAAGGTAAGAGGCAGCTAGGTTAAGTAAGTATTGAAGAGGAGAGTAAAAGAGTGCATGGCCTTTAATATCACCTTTCTGATAGCCCTGGCAGATCATCAAGGTCATCCCATTCTAGACGTAGGGAGCGCTCTCCTTCAAGACATTCACACTCTAGGAGAAGCAGGTCAAGAACATCCTCCCACCATCACAAATCCTCTTCCCATAGGAAGGATAACCATCAAACCCGTCCTGCGGCTAATGCCTGCTGGGTATGCGGAGCACAGGCCCTCCCAAATAAACTAGCCTGCCAATCTTGTGCAGACGAAGCCACAAGAGACAGAGAATCAGGCACAGTAGAAGTGTCAAATATCATCAGAGATTCAGTAAAAGAATCAATATTAGAAGCTTCAGTCTCGGAACCAGTAAGGTTAACCCAGACAATATCACCCTCAACCCCGTACATCCTGCAGGGGTCAGATGATTCCGTGACAGAAGAAGAAACACCCTGTTCAGGTGGGTTTGATTTCTCCCTGATAGATCCTTTCACTAAATCAGTCAAAGAAGCTATTGGCTGGGATGAATCAAAAGAGACACCTCGCAAAATCAGAAAATATTTCCCCAACCTGAAGAATGATCCGGAAACATTCCCCTTCATTGATGAACTGGAAGAACTAATAAGAGATGAGTGGGAAAAACCTGACAAAAAACCGAGCATCAATAATAGGATAGCAAAACTATATCCATTAAGGGAATCGGCAGTAAATCCCCTCATTTCTGCCCCCATAGTAGACTCATCTTTAATGAGATTAGCAAGACATGTAACACTTCCTATAGAAGACGCAGTAACCTTCAGGGACGTCTTGGACAAGAAGATGGACCTTGAAATGAAAAAGGCCTACTCATCGGCGGAGGCGCATGCAGACCAGCCATCGCTCTAGCAGCGGTCGGCAAAGCAATCACAAGCTGGACGTCAAATATTGAAAAGCTACTATTAGAAGCAACAGATCAAGATAGAATAGTCTCCGCACTACAGGAACTTAGTCTGGCAGGGGACTTCGTAGCCGAAGCTTCCGTCGACATCATTCAATCATCAGCTAGGTCAATGTTATCATCTGTTACGTCCAGAAGAGCACTATGGCTAAAACCATGGGTCGCAGACGGAACATCAAAGTCAAACTGGTGTAAAATACCGTATGACGGAACCAATTTATTCGGACCTAAATTGGACCTAGCAATATCCAAGGTCACAGGAGGAAAGTCCGGTCTAATACCATCAGACAGAAGACCAAAACAACAAAAACTTCCTCCCTTTAGAAGGAACTTACCCGAAAGGTATAGAGAAGCAAGATCGTACAAGCCAGGCAAGGACTTCAGACGCAATTGGAGAAATACCCAATCGTCCTATCTGAGGACGCAAAAGCCCAAACTGGCCATCACAGGGGAACAACAAAAGTCCTTTTGATGGATTGGTCACCCAACCCGTAACAGTGGGAGCAAGGCTCAAACTATTTACTCGGGTGTGGGAAGACCATATAAAGGATCCATGGACAATATCCACAATCCAGGAAGGACACAGATGGGGTTTCAAAACCAGAACCCCCAAAGACCACTTTCAAGTCACAAGGATCCCAGCATCCATAACCAAAAGAAGATTCCTAATCCAATATGTCTTGGAACTGATGCAGAAACAAGCAATAATCCAGGTACCCCTACACCAGAGAACCCAGGGTTTCTATTCCCCTCTCTTTCTCGTGAAGAAAAAGACAGGGGACCTCAGACCGGTGCTAGACCTAAAAAACCTCAACAGGTCAATCAAAGTAGAATCTTTCAAGATGGAGAGCCTCCAATCAATACTGCTAGCGATCAACATAAGAGACTGGATGTTATCGGTAGATTTATCCGACGCTTATCTTCATATACCTTTACACCAAGATTTTCAAAAATATCTGCGTTTCGCAATAGGACAACAACATTTCCAGTTCCGAAGCCTGCCGTTTGGGATATCAACAGCCCCCAGGATGTTTACAAAGGTTCTACTCCCAGTAATAGCCCATTTAAGAGAAAAAGGACTCAGAGTCCATCACTATCTCGACAATATCCTCCTACTAGCCGACAATCGACAACTGTTGCTACAACATCGAGAAATACTAACCTCCACCCTACAGCACTTGGGTTGGATAATAAATTGGAAAAAAAGCAGCCTAGAACCAACCCAGAACATGATCTTTTTAGGCGCAGAAATCAACACCAATGCCAACACTGTGGGGCTGCCACAGGAGAAGATAGATCCACTCATACACAGAATAAAGACACTAATGGGAGCATCACATCTATGAGCCAGAACATGCCTGAGCATCCTAGGCACCATGTCTTCCACATTTCTGATGATCCAGTGGGCCCAGTGGCATACAAGAACATTCCAAATCTCGTTCCTGAAACAATGGAACGGAGTATCGCTAACACAATAGATACGCATCAGCACATCGGTAAAACAATCAATGTGGTGGTGGACACGGATCGACAATCTGAAACGTCACCGACCCATTATTCACCCTCCGGTAGAAGTGGTCACATCGGACGCCAGCCTTCAAGGCTGGGGAGCACATTACCAAGAATTGGCAGCACAAGGTCACTGGGCATTCCGTCCTCAAGGAGTAGTGTCGAATATCCTGGAACTCAGAGCCGCCTTCCAGGCACTTCTAGCGTTCAGACCGCTCATCATAGGGAAGAACGTCACAATACGGATGGACAACACGGTAGCAGTGAGCTACATTCGCAGACAAGGCGGAACACGAAGCAACTCCCTTATACAGGAGGTACGACCAATCATGGAATGGGCACAAGTTCACTTGAAAGATCTAAAGGCAATATATGTTCCAGCGACGCAGAATCAACTTGCAGACGACCTAAGCAGGCGCCATGTTTCAAACAACGAGTGGTCACTGAACCATCAAGTATTCTCCCTTATAGCACAGAAATGGGGAATACCCGACATCGATCTGGCAGCAACACCATGGAACAACAAGTGCCAAAAATTCTTAACACGGACTCCCCATCCGACAGCGGAGGGGGTAGACTGCCTCCTACATCCCTGGAAATTCCACCTGGGATATATATTCCCTCCTGTTCCCCTAATAGCCAGATTCCTAGCCAGACTGAGGAACTCAACGTCTACAGTGATAGCGATAATCCCCTTCTGGCCGAGGAGGCCATGGTTTACGACCATTCTACAGCTGAGCATAGAAGACCCGCTAATATTTCCAGTAACTCCGGACCTACTCTCACAAGGCCAGTTTCTTCACCCAGCACCAGAGAAACTCCATCTGACGGCCTGGAAGTTGAGAGGGGGAGGCTATTAAACCAGGGATGCTCCCTAAGAGTAGTGGCCACATTACAACAGGCCAGGAAGAAATCAACTAACGGGGTGTATAGCAAGGTTTGGGAAAAATTCACTGCACTAGCACGTCAGCAGTCATGGGATCCGATGTCTCCTACGGTAGCACAAATTCTCGAATTCCTCCAACTAGGCCTAGACAGGGGCCTAAGTTCAAGCACCTTAAAAGTCCAAACATCCGCTTTATCGGCCATGACGGGAACCAAATGGGCATTTAACCCTCTTGTAGTCCAGTTCCAAAGAGCATGCCTCAAGATAAGACCACCAAGAAAACCGTCATTCCCAACCTGGGACCTGTCTATAGTTCTGGACACCTTGTCAAAAAAACCCTTCTTTCCTCTAACGGAGATATCTTTGGGAGATTTAACACAAAAGGTAACATTCTTGATTGCGATGACCTCAGCAAAAAGGGTATCCGAACTACAAGCACTATCCATGAAGGAGTCTCACCTGACCTTCTACCCCGACAGGGTCATCTTAAGACCATCGGAACAATTCATACCAAAAGTAGCATCAGCATTTCATTTCAATCCAGAAATCAGCCTACCAGTTCTTCTCACTAACCAAGGAACTCCACATCCACTGGATATCAAGTCCAATATATCATCATACCTAGAAGCGACTAACCCATTCAGGAAGTCGGAGAACTTACTTATAATACCAAACGGACCTAAGAAAGGCCAAGCAGCTTCATCTCGAACAATATCAAGTTGGCTAGTTAGAATCATCAAGAAGGCATACGCAATCCAACACCTTCCGATACCCGACGATCTGAAAGCTCACTCGACCAGGGCAGTGGCAACATCCTGGGCAGCATACTGCAGAGTGTCACCAGAGACGATATGTAAGGCGGCTACCTGGTCTTCCAGAACCACGTTCATGTCTCATTACAGAATAGACCCGGCATGTTTAACGACGACGGAATTTGGGAGAGCAGTGATTCAAACTAACTCTTCCATATCTTGTAAATAAAAAAATAAAAAAATATACATGCATTCAAAAAATACCCACCCTTGTTGCGAGTTATTTCCCAGTGTGTGTGCTGCCATGATGCGTCAGGAAAATGGAAAATTGTATACTTACCTTTCGGTAATTTTCCTTTCCTGACGCATCCAATGGCAGCACACAAATACCCACCCGTATGAGGTAATATATACCGAGAATGAGGCGGGGGGCTCCTCTTCAAACACTTATAGCTAAGCAGTCCTATCAGGTTGTGGGGGCGGAGTCACAACCCAGCGTGTGTGCTGCCATTGGATGCGTCAGGAAAGGAAAATTACCGAAAGGTAAGTATACAATTTTCCATTTTTTCTACAGTCTTCCAATGTGGTGATAGAACTTCTTTATGGCGATATCAGGAGTCTAAATAGATCAGTGATTCCTCCTCCGTGTTAAGCCGCGTACACACGATCGGTTTTACCGATGAAAACAGTCCGATGGATTTTTTTCATCGGACAAACCGATCGTGTATGGGCCCCATCTGTCTTTTTTCCATCAGTGTCAAAAAATAGAACATGTTTTAAATTTTTCCGATGCATAAAAAACCGATAGCAAATTCCAATCGTCTATGGGCAAGTCCATCGGTTAAAAAACCCACGCATGCTCAGAATCAAGTCGACGCATGCTCAGAAGCATTGAACTTCATTTTTCTCGGCTCATCGGAGTGTTTTACGTCACCGCGTTTAGAACGGTCGATTTTTTGACTGATGGTGTGTAGGCAAGACTGATGGAAGTCAGCTTCATCGGTTTTCCGATGGAAAAATCCATCGGTTTAAAAACCATAGGAAATCCGATCGTGTGTACAGGGCTTCAGATGCAGATCACCTTGTGGGTAGAGTGCAGCGTTGTGCACCAGCAGCAAGGAATACACTCAGAGGCCAAGTAGGATGAAAACAGTATATTGTGCGCAATCTAACAAAAGACAAACAGGCCCGTCAGGAAGGCACAGCTGACCGGAGTCACTTACAAACAGTAGTAGAGAATCGTGATTCTGGAATGATGCTGAAAGCTTCTGCTTAGTCCCTGCCAGTGGCCGGAACTACAAGGGCCGCAAAAGCCGCCATTACGACGGGCCCTGGTGTTCCACCACTGTGGGGGAGGCGCTTACTTCTTCACTAGTTACACTCAGGTCAGGACAGGGGAGATACTCTCACTGCACAGCAAAGCGGACCACCCACATAGTCTCTCCGCCGGATCCACCAATTCAATTTGTAGCTGCTTGCCGTTAGAGAGCAGAATCTTGAAGAGAGCTATTGGTATATAATACTCTAGGATATACTGTATATTAAATGATCATCATAGAATATGCCACAGATTTTTCAGATGGGTGGTGGCTGTAACGCGTTTCACAGATGACTTCTGCTTCTTCAGACAGAAATGGGAAAAATCATATAAAATACATATGATGGCACCTAACTTATGAGCATAACCAGATTCCAGGAATCATATGGATCAGAAAACATAAGATTTATAGGGAACATGATTCCTGATTTCTCTCCCTTTCTCTCTAAGGTAGACCATTTTACTCCATCTTGCTCTTAGAGAACAATCAGTGTATTTTTTTTAATTAATCTCTTGTCTACTATCGCTCTGTTGTTGAGGCATACCGTAGCGGACTATGGTAGATCAAGAGTTTATTGTTCTATATTAGATGAAATTATGTAGCTGAATGCAGATTTCTAGTGGTAGTGATGTCATATGAAATAAACAAGTCCTAATGATTCCAAAATACTCCTTGAGTGTCCCATGCAAAAGTACAGGGGGCATCCCTCCACCAAAAATTAATAAAAAATAAAAATGGCTTCTGAAAGCCTTTTTAACCAGTTGGAGCCCCGGCCATAGTTGAATGACGGCCTCAAGGTGGGTCTTAAAATCCGGGAGGCACCCGCGATCGGCCGGTACACAGACAAGATCCATGTCCTGTCAGGGAGAGAGGAGACCGATGCTGTGTTCCTTGTACATAGGGACACAGATCGGTCACCTCCCCCAGTCACTCCCCTCCCCCCCACAGTAGTAATCACTCCCAGGGCACACATTTAACCCCTTCCTCGCCCCCTAGTGGTTAACCCCTTCCCTGCCAGTGTCATTTTTACATTTTTTATAGCACTGATCACTGTATCAATGACAATGGTCCCAAAATGGTGTCAAAAGTGTCCGATGTGTCCGCCATAATGTCGCAGTCACAATAAAAATCGCTGATCGCTGCCATTACTAGTAAAAAAAAAATATTAATAAAAATGCTATAATACTATCCCCTATTTTGTAGACGCTATAACTTTTGCGCAAACCAATCAATAAACGCTTATTGCGATTTTTTTTTACCAAAAATATGTAGAAGAATACGTATCGGACTAAACTGAGAAAAAAAAAATACAAAAAATTGGGATAATTATTATAGCAAAAAGTAATAAATATTGTGTTTTTTTTCAAAATCGTCGCTCTTTTTTTCTTTATAGCGCAAAAAATAAAAACCGCAGAGGTGATCAAATACCACCAAAAGAAAGCTCTATTTGTGGGAAAAAAAGGACGTCAATTTTGTTTGGGAGCCACGTTGCACGACCGCGCAATTGTCATTCAAAGCGACGCAGTGCCGAAAGCTGAAATTTCGCCTGGGCAGGAAAGGGGTTTATGTGCCCAGTAAGCAAGGGGTTAAGTAGCAACACTTTTTATTTGAATATTACTAAAAATAAATGTGTGATTTTATATCACTGATTGTAATTGTAATGAACTGAACATATTGGCTACTCATTAAATTGCCAATTTGACAAGTATGTGTTATGCCTTGTACACACGAGCGGAATTTCCAACGGAAAAAGTCAGACGGAAGCTTTTCATCGGATATTCCGTCCGTGTGTATGCCCCATCTGATTTTTTCCGTCGGAAATTCTGTTTGTCTGGATGCAATTCCGACGGACTAAAAACCATGCATGCTCGGAAACAATTTGACGCATGCTCGGAAGCATAGAACTTAATTTTCTCGGCTCGTCGTAGTGTTTTACGTCACCGCGTTCTTGACGGTCAGATTTTAGTGTGACCGCCTGTATGCGTTGGAACTCCATCGGAAAAACTGTCAGAGTTTATTCCAACGGGAAAACCGGTCGTGTGTACAAGGCATTAAGAATCCATCCAATTGATGGAATGTGGGATCCTGGGATCTAGTGAAGGTATCTAGTGAAGTGGTTGTAAACCCTTTTATCTTTTTTTTTTTTTTTTTACTAACCTGCAAGACAAAGCTATAATGAGCTAGTATGACTAGCGTACTAGCTCATTATGTGCCACTTACCTTCGATCGGGGGCCCCGAAGTCGTCCGTGTCCCTCCTCTAGCCGCATCCATCGCTGCGGCGATAGCCGGAATGTTACTTCCAGGTATCGCCGCTGCAGCCAATCACAGCGCCGCTCCGGCGCTGTGATTGGCCGGAGCGGCAAAGACGTGACTCTGCGCATGCGCGCGTGAGCTGTCGAATTCAGCTACGTCGTCGAATGTTGCGACCTAGCCGAATTTGTGAATGGGGTGACGTCAGCGTCAGCGCATTTACATACAAATATCTCCTTAACCGTGTAGGTTAAGGAGATATTTCATGCACCTACAGGTAAGCCTTAATCTAGGCTTACCTGTAGGTCTTTGTTTAAAAAGTGGGTTTACAACCACTTTAAACCGTATCTTTACTAGAGTTGAAACATAATTCCTCCAATCCTAAGATAATGAGTTTTGCAACAAGCAGCCTGGGGCCTCCAATATGAGATTACCTTGGCCCCCTACTCATTTTGAGGCAAACAGGTCTGAAGCATCTCTTTGAGGTTAGGCAAGGTGACAGCTGTTCACCCCTTAGCTGCACACAAGCCTATGAAAGAGGGTCATTATCTGCTAGGTGTTAGTTCCACTGATCTTCAGGTACAAAAGCAGTCTATTTAACTTTCAAATTATGAACATTGGTCTACTACTCTGCCACTGAATTAATAAGGACATCTGTCTAATGTGTTAACTACTGAGTTAAAAAGAATATATCTGTAATGTCACTGATTCAAGAGAATATCTGTAATTTCATACTGCATTTCATATCTAACATTACAGTTGTGAGATTTAATTTGTGTGCCCTTAGCTCTGTTGCTTGTCTTGAGATCGGTTAGCTGGTATGTCATTTCCAGGTTCTTGGGCAACAGATATAAATTCAGTCCATGTGTATCTTCTTGTGCAAGTCATAGCTGGGGTCGCCATATTAAAAAGCATGTGTTTAATCAGTAATTTATTGTGCAGAAAGCACACTTTATAAAGTTTTTAGATTTTGAGCCATTATATAGTTAGTGTCATAAGTACTCCTGTTGCATGCACATGTGCTGACATAACATGCTTGACAGAAGGAGATGCCGCTCTATTTGAGGAGACCTGAGGTGACAGCGGTTCACCCTTTAGCTGCGCACAAGCCTACAAAACCCGTCAGAGGATCATTATCTGCTAGGTGTGAGTTCCACTGATCTTCAGGACCAAAAGATGTCTATTAACTTTCAAATTATGAACATTGGTCTACTACTCTGCCACTGAATTAATAAGGACATCTGTCTACTCTGTTAACTACTGAGTTAAAAAAAATATCTGTAATGTCACTGATTCATGAGAATATTTGTAATTTCATAACTAACATTACAGTTGTGATATTTAATTTGTGTGCCCTTAGCTCTGTTGCTTGACTTGAGATTGGTTAGTTTGTATGTCATTTTGAGGTTCTTGGGCAACAGATATAAATTCAGTCCATGAGTATCTTCTTGTACAAGTCATAACTGGGGTCACCATTTTAAAAATAATGTTTTTAGTCAGTAATTTATTGGGCAGAAAGCACACTTTATAACGTTTTATTTTTATTTTGAGCCATTATATAGCTAAGTACTCCTGCTGCGTGCACATGTGCTGATATAACATGCTTGGCAGAATGAGATGCTGCTCTTTCATTATCCAATTTCAGACTGAGAGAAATGAGGTGACTAAGCTGTAATGATTAACTGCAGCAGAGAAAAGAATAAGGCCTAAAGCTGGATGTACAGTATACATAGAACCCCTTAAATATAACAAAAATGTTATACTTACCTACTCTGTGTAATGGTTTTGCATAGAACAGCTTGGATCCTCCTCTTCTTGGGCCCTTTTTCGGCTCTCCTCGCCGCTCCCTCCTGACGAGTGCCCTCACAGCAAGCAGCCTGCTATGCGGGCACGCAAGCCGAGCCACAGCTCCGTGTGTCCATTCAGACACAGAGCCCCAGCTGGGCCCCACCCCCTCTTTCTTCTTATTGGCTCACTGACTTTGATTGACAGCAGCGGAAGCCAATGCGCTCTGCTGCTGTCTCAGCCAATGCTGAGGGTAGTCCCAGGCAGCTGAGTCTCTTGTGCAACATCACTGGATAGAGATGGGCTCAGGTAAGTATTAGGGGGCTAAGGGGGCTGCTGCACACAGAAGGTTTTTTATCTTAATGCGTAGAATGCATTAAGATAAAAAACCTTCTGCCTTTACAATCACTTTAACGTAGGGTTAAAATTTGTTTTTGTTTCAAATCTATATGCTCTTACCTGACTGGGGAGGAAGGTTGGACAGAATAGGACCTTGGTGGGGTGTTTCTGGGGAAGTGTCTCTGCCTCTCGGTAAGTTGGAGCTGTGACAGTGATGGACTAGCTTTTCCAGCCTTCCTTCCCAATGGCTCCTGTAACAGAGTTGCCATTTTTCCATTTCTCCCAACCGCCTTCTCCCCCTTCTTCGTCTCAGGACATGGTGTATGGGGATAGTGAAAAGATAGTGAAAAGATAGTTGATGATGATTAGAGTTGAGCGGACATCTGGACGTGTTCGGCTGAACTTCGCAAAAAAGTTTGAGTTCGGGACCCGAGTTCGACCCCGAACCCGAACCCCATTGAAGTCAATGGGGACCCGAACTTTTAAGGACTAAAATGGCTCTAAAAAAGTAATGGAAAGGACTAGAGGGCTGCAAATGGCAGCAAAATGTTGTTAAGAGCATGATAAGTGCTCTGCAAACAAATGTGGATAGGGAAATAACTTAAAATAACATAAAATACATAAAAATAAAAAATAATAATCTTGACCTAGGAGGACGAGGTCCATATGGAGTAGGAGGTTGAGGTGGCGGTGGATGTGGCAGTGTAGGTGGAAGCGTATACATTTCTATTCTGCACAAGGTACGGACAAGTCCTGTGGGATCCATGCCTGGTTCATTTTAATGAACGTGAGCTTGTCCACATTGGCTCTGGACAGGCGGCTGCGCTTGTCTGTGATAACGCCCCCTGCCGTGCTAAATACACGTTCAGATAATACACTGGCTGCAGGGCAGGCCAGCACCTCCAAGGCGTAAAGGGCAAGCTCAGGCCATGTGCCCAATTTGGAGATCCAGAAGTTGAAGGGGGCAGACCCGTCATTCAGTACGTGTAGGCGTGTGCACACATACTGTTCCACCATGTTGGTAAAATGCTGCTTCCTGCTAAGACGTTCCATATCAGCTGGTGGTGCTGGTTGTTGTGGCGTGCTGACAAAGCTTTTCCACATTTCGACCATGCTAACCCTGCCTTCTGAGGTGCTGGCGGTGCCCCGGCTGTGTTGGCGACCTCTTCCTCCTCCTCTGCCTTCGCCTTGTGCTTCCACTGTGCCCCCGCTGTCAGGTGGGAATGCCACCAGCAGCGCGTCTACCAGCGTGCGCTTGTACTCGCGCATCTTACGATCACGCACCAGTGAGGGAATTAAGGACAGTACGTTGTCCTTGTAAAGGGGATCCAGCAGCGTGGCCACCCAGTAATCAGCACCAGTTAGAATGTGGTCAACTCGGCGGTCATTGCGGAGACACTGCAGCATGTAATCGCTCATGTGTGCCAGGCTGCCCAGAGGCAACGAAAAGCTGTCCTCTGTGGGAGGTGTATCGTCCGTGTCCTTTGAAAACCCCCAGCCACGCACCAGTGATGGCCATGAGCTGGTCTGGGTGCCTCCCTGCTGTGAACATGGTTCCTCCTCCTCCATCTCCTCCTCCTCATCCTCCACCTCATCACCCTCCAGAACTGTGCCCTTGCAGGACAATTGTGTACCTGGCGTTTGTTGGTGCAGGAACCCACCCTTGGAGCCACTTGTGAATGACTGCCCTGTAAGCCTTGGAAATTATCCCTCTTCCCCTTCCTCCTCCTCCTGTGCCACATCCTCTTCCATCATCGCCCGAATTGTTTTTTCAAGGAGGCATAGAACTGGGATAGTAACGCTGAGAACGCCGTCATCGGCATTGGCCATGTTGGTGGAGTACTCAAAACAGCGCAACAAGGCACACAGGTCTCGCATGGAGGCCCAGTTATTGGTGGTGAAGTGGTGCTGTTCCGCAGAGCGACTCACGCGTGAGTGCTGCAGCTGAACCTCCACTATCGCCTGCTGCTGCTCGCACAGTCTGGCCAGCATGTGCAAGGTGGAGTTCCACCTTGTGGGCACGTCACAAATGAGGGGGTGAGCGGGAAGGCCGAAGTTACGCTGCAGCGCTGACAGGCGAGCAGCAGCAGGGTGAGAACGCCGAAAGTGCGCACAGACGGCCCACACTTTCTGCAGCAGCTCTGGCATATCGGGGTAATTTTTAAGGAACCTCTGCACCACCAAATTCAGCACATGCGCCAGGCAAGGGATGTGCGTCAAACCGGCTAGGCCCAGAGCTGCTACGAGATTTCGCCCATTATCGCACACCACCAGGCCGGGCTTGAGGCTCACTGCCACCAACCACTCATCGGTCTGTTGTTCCATGTCCCTCCACAACTCCTGCGCGGTGTGGGGTTTTTCCCCTAACAGGAAAGTTTTAAAACTGCCTGCTGTCGTTTACCCCTGGCTGTGCTGAAGTTGGTGGTGAAGGTGTTACGCTGACCGGATGAGGAGGCGGCAGAGGATGAGGAAGCGGAGCAGGAAGAGTTAGCAACAGGAGGCAAACTGAAGCGCCCTGCAATCCTCGGTGGTGGAAGGACATGCGCCAAACTGCTATCCGCCTCAGGCCCAGCCGCCACTGCATTTACCCAGTGTGCTGTTAGGGAGATATAACGTCCCTGACGGTGCTTACTGGTCCACGTATCCGTAGTTAGGTGGACCTACCACAGATGACTTTGCGCAGTGCACACCTGAATTTGTCCCCCACTTGGTTGTGCAGGGAAGGGATGGCTCGCCTGGAAAAGTAGTGGCGGCTGGGCACGACGTACTGTGGGACAGCCAATGCCATCAGACTTTTAAAAAACTCTGCGTGTCTCCACCAGACGGAATGACAGCATTTCAAAGGCCAGGAATTTTGAAATGCTGGCATTCAGTGCCAGGGATCGCGGGTGGGTAGGGGGGTACTTCCTCTTCCGTTCCAGTGTTTGGGAGATGAAGAGCTGAACACTTCCATGGGACATTGTGGAGATGGTTGGTGACCCAGGTGGTAGTGTTGCTGGCAGATCCTCTGTTTGCGGGGTGGCAGGTGCCACTGTCACTACAGAGGTGAATGAAGAAGCCGAGACTGCACCAGAAAAGGAAGCAGGAGGAGCCAGAGACCTTTCTTGGTTTTTGAGGTGTCTACTCCACTGCAGCTCGTGCTTTGCACTTAGATGCCTGGTCATGTAGGTTGTGCTCAGGTTGAGAACGTTTATGCCTCGCTTCAGGCTCTGATTGCACAGCATGCAAACCACTCGTGTCTTGTCATCAGCACATTGTCTGAAGAACTGCCATGCTAGGGAACTCCTTGGACCTGGCTTTGGTGTGCTCGGTCCCTTGCTGCGTTGGGCAGTAGCAGGCGTACTGTCTAGGGAACGGAAGCTCCGCTTTTGCACCCTGCTCCCTCTTCTGCTGTGCTGGTGGCTCTGTGCGACCACCGCCTCTTCCTCCGAACTACACAGGTCACCTGCATCACGTTGATTCCATGTGGGGTCGAGGACCTCATCGTCCTCCACATCATCTTCCACCCAGTCTTCACCCCTGCCCTCCTTGTCGGTCTGCAGAATTGCGAAAGCAGCAGCAGTTGGCACCTGTGTTTCTTCATCATCCGAGACGTGCTGCGATGGTCCTTCCATGTACTCATCTTGAAACATAAGTGGTTGGGCATCGGTGCACTCAATCTCTTCCACTTCTGTGGCAGGGCTAGGTGGATGGCCCTGGGAAACCTTGCTAACAGAGTCATCAAAAAGCAGAAGGGACTGCTGCATGACTTGGGGCTCAGACTGCTTGGCTGATTTGCAAGGGGGTGAGGTGAAAGACTGATGGACATCGGCTGCAGGTGCCAACTCTGATCTTTCAGCAGTAGACTGGGTGGGAGACAATGTGAAGGAACTGGAGGCACTGTCAGCAACCCAATCTACTATCGTCTGTACTTGTTCTGGCCTCAACATTCGTAGAGCCGCATTAGGCCCGACCAAATACCGCTGCAGGCTCTGTTGCCTACTCACACCTGAGGAAGGTGTTTCACTTGTGCGTGTAGCTGGCACAGATCGACCACGTCCTCTCCCTGCAACAGGAGCTCCACCAGCAGCACCACGCCCGGGGCCACGTCCCTTATTTGACGTTCTCATATTTCTCAAATTTAGGATCTTGCCCTAAATGGGTGTTTTTTGAATAGCAGAATAGAGCAACTGTATCTAAAGGGTGTATCTCACAGGTAGTGATGAGCCGAACACCCCCGGGTTCGGTTCGCACCAGAACCCGCGAACGGACCGAAAGTTCGCGCGAACATTAGAACCCTATTAAATACAATGGATGCGAACGTTCGGATTCTAAAGTGCTAATTATAACGACTATTATCCATGTTATTGTCCGAAACAGAGTTTGGGAACCCGGCTTCTGCACCAGGGGACATGTATCAATGCAAAAAGAAGTTTTAAAAACGGACGTTTTCCGGGAGCAGTCATTTTAATGATGCATAAAGTGAAAAAAAAAAGTCAAATATTCCTTTAAATATTGTACCTGGGGGGTGTCTAAAGTATGCCTGTGAAGTGCCACGTGTTTCCCGTGTTTAGAACTGTCCCTGCACAAAATAACATTTCTAAAGGGAAAAAAGTCATTTAAAACTGCTTGCGGCTTTAATGCAATGTCTGGTCCCGGTAATATGGATGAAAATCTTTAGGAAAAATGGCATAGCTACCCCATCAACCCCCCCCCCCCCCCCACCCCAGCCCATTACCAGCCCCTTTGGGTCTTGTATGGATATTAAGGGGAACCCCGCACACAAAATAAAAAAAGGACCTATATACTCTGAACAGCCGTATACAGGACAAGACAGGGACTATAGGTTTGTTCTTATGTAGAATCTGTTTATAATTTTGAACAGCTGCATTGTTTAAGTGGAGCTCCATGGCAAATTCCTTTTTTTTAGTTTTTTGTAAAACATAGGGAACGGTTATCACCCCTGTCACATTTTTTTTGCTGTCTGTGCCCCTGTTCAGAACATTTCACCTCACTTTGTGTCCCAATGACAACTGTTTTTGAAATGTGGTGTTTTTATTGAAACAAGGATTGG
The DNA here is from genome assembly GCA_029206835.1 of Rana muscosa. NCBI lineage: Eukaryota > Metazoa > Chordata > Amphibia > Anura > Ranidae > Rana > Rana muscosa. The sequence goes on along the minus strand of CM055128.1, from coordinate 91,825,942 downwards.
TGATAAAGCATCAGTAGAGAGGAGACACCTTTCTCCCATATTAATTCTTACAGGAGAGAATTTTCCTTCCAAGGGGTAGATTTCCTCTCACTTCCTGTTGTCTTCTTCCGTTTGCAAGTAGTAGTAGTTTGTAAGTTGGATGTTTGAAAGTAGGGACCTTCCGTATATACTCTGCAGAAATTGGCCCCTTAGGTGTTGGTGTTGGCACAACACTGAAAGCACTCACAGTTATTCTTGGTGGGTGCTGGAACGCCCTTCTGTCAAGTATAATATCAGGAATTGTAATAACATATAATTGTTGATCAGTGGTAGTAAAAATTGGGCCTTTGATGGTGGTGCTGGTGCCCCAACACTGTAAGGCCTGACAGTTACTCTTGGTGGGCGCAGCAATGGTCCCTGCTGTGAATTATTAGATCAATAATTATAATTGCATGCCCCTGTTGAACAGGGGCTGAAAAATTGGGCCTTTGGTGGTGGTGGTGGTGGTGATGGTGGTGCTGGTGCCACAACACTGTAAGGCCTGACAGTTACTCTTGGTGGGTGCAGCAATGCTCCCTGCTGTGAATTATTAGATCAATAATTATAATTGCATGCCCCTGTTGAACAGGGGCTGAAAAATTGGGCCTTTGGTGGTGGTGGTGGTGGTGATGGTGGTGCTGGTGCCACAACACTGTAAGGCCTGACAGTTACTCTTGGTGGGCGCAGCAATGCTCCCTGCTGTGAATTATTAGATCAATAATTATAATTACACGCCCCTGTTAAACAGGGGCTGAAAAATTGAGCCTTAGCCACTGGTGGCGTCACCCATAAACCAAAATGATCTTCCAAGCTATCATCGTTAATCGTATCATTGAGGAGGAGGAGGAGGATAGCCAGTCAACATAACAGCACAGGCACTCAGCATCAGCATCAGTCTTGAAGGGATGTGACATTTTAAAATCAATTAGTCTGTTATATCAGCATCTGGTGTGTGGTAGCTGGTGGTGATCCAAGACTGGTTCATCTTGATGAAAGTCAGTCGATCAACCGAGTCGGTGGACAGGCGCACCCTGTGATCCGTGACAAATCCTCCAGCAGTACTGAATGTGCGTTCTGAAAGAACGCTGGATGCAGGACAGGCCAGTAGCTCAATTGCATACTGTGCAAGCTCTGGCCAGTGATCCATCCTCAAGACCCAGTAAGCCAGAGGATTTTCGGTGGGGAAGGTGTCCAAGTCTGACCTTGCCCCTAGGTATTCCTGCACCATGTATATCAGACGCTGGCGATGGTTGCTGGAACCGATCATACTTTGGGGCTGCGGACTAAAGAATTGTCTGAACGCATCGGTCAGACGGCCACCTTCCCCACCGCTCCTTCTTTGACTGCCCGAAGCCTCAGCAACTCGTTGTCCAGGACCAGGAGTTTGTAACCTCCCAGTCTCTGGGAACGCGTTGCACAGACCTTTCTGCAAGGCCTCCCGGAGTTGTCTCATCCTCTGCTCCCTCTGCGACGGTACAATAAGGTCCGCAACCTTACCCTTGTACCGTGGATCAAGGAGAGTGGCCAGCCAGTAATGGTCCCTCTCCTTGATCCGAAGAATACGAGGATCCTTCCGCAGACTTTGCAGGATCAGGGAGGCCATGCAGCGTAGGTTAGCTGAGGCATTCAGTCCGGAGTCCTCTGGGTCACTAAGGACGACATGATCCGCAGCCACCTCCTCCCAGCCACGTACAAGTCCACTGGTTTCTTGGGACTGTAAATCATCCCTAAAAGACTGCTGCTGATGATGCTGAGTGCCAGCCTCCACCTCCATGCTGACACAATCCTCCTCCTCCTCCTCCTCTTCCTCTTCCTGTGCGATGGGTGGGACAGAAGGAACACTGTCTGGGTAAAGGGGGCCTTGAGAGGCAAGGAAGTCCTCCTCTTCCTGCCTCTGTTCTGCCTCAAGTGCCCTGTCCATTATTCCACGCAGCGTGTGCTCCAACAGGTGGACAAGAGGTACAGTGTCACTGATGCATGCACTGTCACTGCTCACCATCCTCGTGGCCTCCTCAAATGGTGCCAGGACAGTGCATGCATCCCTGATCATGCCCCACTGGCGTGGTGAAAAAAACCCGAGCTCCCCTGACCCTGTCCTGGTGCCGTAGTCGCACAGGTACTCATTGATGGCCCTCTGCTGCGTGTGCAGCCGCTGCAGCATGGCCAACGTTGAGTTCCACCTGGTGGGCATGTCACATATAAGGCGGTTCTTGGGCAGGTTCAACTCCTTTTGAAGCTCAGCCAGGCAAGCACTGGCATTATAAGATCTGCGGAAATGCACACCGACTTTCCTGGCCTGCCTCAGGACATCCTGTAAGCCCGGGTACCTGCCCAAGAACCGCTGCACCACCAGGTTAAGGACGTGAGCCATACAGGGCACATGGGTCAGTTGTCCCTGTCGCAAACCACCATTCCTGGCTTAAGCTGGTGTGGCGTCAACCACCTCTCGGCCTGCCCCTGCAGAGCAGACAGGACCTCTGCCCCAGTGTGGCTCCTGTCCCCCAAACACACCAGCGCAAGCACGGCATGGCATCTTTTTGCCTGTGTACTTGCGTAGCCCCTTGAACGCCTACGGAGCCCCGCTGGTTCCGAGGACAAACCACAGGAAGAGGCCATGGAGGAAGAAGAAGAGGAGTGGGTGGAGGAGAGAGGTGTGTCACAACAAGTAGTAGCATTTTGGAGGCGTGGCGGTGGAACAACCTCCAACACTACTGCATCTTGTCCTGCATCCTTCCCAGCTGCCAAAAGAGTGACCCAATGGGCCGTGAAAGAATGGTAACGTCCCTGTCCATGCCTGCTGGACCATGAGTCAACGGTAAGATGCAGTACCTTACCGCTGACCGCCCTGTCCAGCGAGGCCAAGACATTGCCTTCCACATGCCTGTAGAGAGCCGGAATAGCCTTCCGTGCGAAAAAGTGTCGTTTGGGAACCTGCCACTGAGGAACCGCACATTGCACAAACTCACGGAAGGGGGCCGAGTCTACCAACTGAAAAGGCAGCAGTTGAAGCGCTAGCAATTTAGCCAAGCTAGCATTCAACCGCTGGGCATGTGGATGGCTGGGAGTGAACTTCTTTTGACGGTCCAGCAGCTGGGGCAGGGAAATTTGCCTGCTAGAATCGGACGTTGGTGTACTGCTAGCAGAGTGCCCGCAAGTACTTGCCTGTGACACACCTAATTCTACACCTTCATTCCTCTCAGAGCAGGTTTCAGAGAGGAGTGAAGGTATAGTGGGGTTGGAGATCCCAGCTGATGCGGTGCAAGAAGAGGTCAGCTTTGTTCTTTGGTGTGGGTCTTTAAGGTAGGCTTGCCAACGAGCTGCATGGCAGGTCAACATATGTCTGATCAAGCATCTGGTGCCCAAGCGGCTGATGTTTTGGCCACGCGATATACGCTTGAGACATATGTTGCAAACAGCAGCTGTGCGATCTGATGCACTCGCCTCAAAAAAGGCCCACACCAAAGAACTTTTTGAATGACGGGCAGAGGCAGCGCCCTGCACAGGCGGAGCTCTGCGGTGTGATTCCGTCGGTGTGCTGCCCATACGCTGGCCACTCAAGGGCATCCTGCCTCGTTGGAGATGTGCCTCCTCCTCATCCTCCTCCTCCTCCTCTCTCCTATTAGGCACCCACGTGGAGTCAGTGACCTCATCATCCCCTCCCTCCTCATCACTGGAGCCAATCTGGCAGTATGCTGCAGCTGCTGGAACATGACTGCCAGATTGGTGTCCTTCTTGAGCATCCCCTCTCTCTGCTCTCACGCTGCTGCCTTCCTCTAGCTGGGTATCATCATCAGATCCTTCCAAACGCTGGGCATCCTCCTGGAGCATGTACCCAACACTGTGCTCAAACAGTTCGGGGGACTCCTCAGGAGGAGGGCATGGTGGGTCTAGGGAAGGATTGACTAATGAAGATAATGATACCAGAGAAGAGGACGCTTTGGCAGCTGCTTTGCCAGTACCCTGAGCCTGGGTGAGAGAGGATGAGGAGGATGAGGTGGGCTTGGTCATCCACTCTACCAAGTCTTCGGCATGATGTGGCTCAACATGTCCAGCTGCCGAAAACAAGGACAAGCGTGTCCCATGGACATGTGCTGATGACAATGCACCGCGTACACGACCAGCACTGTTGCCCCCAGACACAGAGCCTGCTTGCCCTCTTTTTTTGCCTCCTGACTGTCTGCCTCTCCTTGGTTGCCTTCCAGACATTTTAATGGATGGCCTGCAGGGAGATGGGAAAAACAGCAATAAGGGCTACCTTCAGGTGTATATTGTGCAGGAGGCTTAGCAACAATGACACTGACACTGTCCCCTGCCTATCCTTCTCTGTCCCTAAACACAAGGATTGAAAATATGGTTCAGCAAAAAAGTTTTAGAACAGAATAGCACACTGACACTTTCCCTCACTGTCCTACTCTGTCCCTCCCTACAAACAAGATTTAGCACAGAATAGCACACTGATAATTTCTACGAGTGTCCTTCTCTGTCCCTCAACTCAAGGATTGAAAATATGGTTCAGCAAAATAGTTTTAGAACACAATAGCACACTGACACTTTCCCTCACTGTACCTCTCTGTCCCTCAACTCAAGGATTGAAAATATGGTTCAGCAAAATAGTTTTAGAACAGAATAGCACACTGTCAGTTTCCCTCACTGTACCTCTCTGTCCCTCAACTCAAGGATTGAAAATATGGAACAGCAAAATTGATTTAGAACAGAATAGCACACTGTCAGTTTCACTCACTGTACCTCTCTGTCCCTCAACTCAAGGATTGAAAATATGGAACAGCAAAATTGGTTTAGAACAGAATAGCACACTGTCAGTTTCACTCACTGTACCTCTCTGTCCCTCAACTCAAGGATTGAAAATATGGTTCAGCAAAATAGTTTTAGAACACAATAGCACACTGAGGCCTCGTACACACGACCGATTTTCTCGTCGTAAACAGTCAAGAAAAGTGCCGCGAGAGTTTTTTTGTCTAGAAAAACGTTCGTGTGTATGGTTTTACGACGAGAAACTTGACGAGAATCTCGACGAGAAAATAGAGAACCTGCTCTCTATTTTCTCGTCAGGAGTCCAGATTTCCTCGTCGTGTTTCTCGTCGGCCTGTTTTGTGACGAGAAAATGGTTCGTGTGTATGCTTTTACGACTCTTCCAAAAGCGCGCATGCTCACAAGCAACTATGAGACGGGAGCGCATCTTCTGGTAAAACAAGCCTTCATAATGGAGAGAGCACATTCGTCACGCTCATAAATATTTCATCGTTTAAATGTTCTGCATTGAATTCTTCGTTAGAATGTTACAATAATCAAAACGAGAGACCTTCTTTTGCTGCTGATATTCACACAGAGTTATGCCTTATTTTTAACCTTTTTCATGCTGCTCTTTATAAGATTTATGTGTATTATATCGTGCAAGTTTTTAGGAATAATTTAAATGGTTAGATTTTTCAAAATGATGTTAATTATAATTTCTCAATGTTTTGATAGCGATCTCCCATTTAATTTTCTAATCTATATTTTTAAAATTTCACACCATGTTTTTGAGCTAATCAGATTTAGTTATTCTTTTGGGGGGGTGATATCTGTGCCTTTTATTGTCAGTCAAATGTATCTGCTTACTCCAAAGCTTGTTTTTTTTTATTTAAAAATACACATAGTCAAGTATGAACTTAAACAAAAAACACATTTATTCATGTTTATAAATTAAATAAAGAGAAGGCAGCGCTGGAGAAGCTGCTGCCATTTGTGCATCCCAGGGACCCCAGAGCACACAGCAACCCTGTGTGGACACTAAAATTGGGAGCTTGAGAAGGCCCACATTTCAGAACACAATCTGATGCTGGCCTCCCAGAGGTCAGGAACAGCAGCAGGTGAGATATATGTCCCAAGTGTGTGGTACTACAACAGGCTGCCTTCTGTCCGACCAGTGTGACCACAATGAAGCAAGGCCATCACTTCCTCTTCTTCCTGGCAACCTTCCCTGCAGCCTTTACTGAAGCCTTCCTTCTTCGTTTAGCTGGAGGCTGGCCAACTGGAGGGGTACTCCTGTCAGGAGGAGGAGGTGGAGGTGTAGCAGAAGGGGGTGGGGCAGAAGAAGAAGGTGGAGGTGTAGCAGAAGGGGGTGGGGCAGAAGGTGGAGGTGTAGCAGAAGGGGGTGGGGCAGAAGGTGGAGGTGTAGCAGAAGGGGGTGGGGCAGAAGAAGAAGGTGGAGGTGTAGCAGAAGGGGGTGGGGCAGAAGGTGGAGGGGTAGCAGAAGGGGGTGGGGCAGAAGAGGAAGGTGGAGGTGGAGGTTGAGGTTGGGTCAGTTGGGCCACCTCACATATGGCGGTATTGGGGGTAATTTGCTCCATCACCCCCTTGTTGAGCAAGGTGATGAGCAGGGGTTCGCATAGGAGGCGTTGCTCCATGCTCATCACCTTGAACTTAGCCTCCACTAGGCCGGCAATGGCCTCTTCAGGGGATGTGGGCTCCTTGAGGGTGGCATGGGCCTCTTTAATAAGGGCCATTGCTGCCTCACTGGTGGTCCTGTCCCTCCTGCCTCTTTTGTGAAGCCTGATGGGAGGCACCTGGGATCTGGTGCTTCTCCTTTGCCCTGCCACCTCCTGTCTGCCACTGGGCCCTGCCACCTCCTGTCTGCCACTGGGCCCTGCCACCTCCTGGCTGCCACTGGGCCCTGCCACCTCCTGGCTGCCACTGGGCCCTGCCACCTCCTGGCTGCCACTGGGCCCTGCCACCTCCTGGCTGCCACTGGGCCCTGCCACCTCCTGGCTGCCACTGGGCCCTGCCACCTCCTGGCTGCCACTGGGCCCTGCCACCTCCTGGCTGCCACTGGGCCCTTCCTCCTCCTGCCTGATTTCATCCTGTGTATGAAAAAGAAACATAGTTTAATATGTTGGTTTAATCTTTGCATCAAACTTTGTAATCCTGATGGAAGCAATTAGAATGTAAATGCATAAATCCTTGCTTTAAATTTACCACTACATCAGCTTGACTATTTACCACACAATTAAGTGCAGAATAATGTCTACAGATCATGATTTCACTTGTTGAATACAAAATAATGTATGTTTCTCATCCTGACATATTTGGGAAACATTAATTTTATCCCACTACATTTTCAGTTAATACTATACCTGGCTCCAGATGGCCAAATCAGGATCATCCAGGATGGCTGCCTCCTCTTGCTCCAGAGAAGGCTCAGGTTGGCTGCAGGGAAGTCTGGGGGTGGAGAGTGATGGCCTTGGCTCAATGTGGTCATCCAGGAAGGACATCCTGCTGTAGTACCACAAAACCGGGACATAAACATCATCTGCTGCTGCTCCTGACCTCTGAGAAGCCAGCACCTTAGAGCGTTCAGTCCTGTAGGTACCTCTCAAGCTCCCAATTTTAGTGTCCACTTGTTTTGCTGTGGCTGTGGGCACCTTGGTATGCACAAATGGGAGCAGCTTCTCCAGCGCTGCTTTTCTCACCCCTTTTTTTTATGGATGGGGTTTTTGGTCTCCCACAGAGCCGGCAGCTCCCTTACCCGGTCAATAAATTCCGCCAGGAACTCTTTGTCGCTAATAAATACATTCATATTGTATCTGCAAGTAAAATAAATTATATTTAAATAATGTGAGGCAAACAGTCTAACCTCCTTCACATCCTAGTCACCATATATATCCTCCAACAATCTCAAGACAGTATAGGCCAACAATTTTAACAAGTCTCACAAAATCACATACCTTCGTTCGCACGTCCGTCACTTGAACTCCTCTCTCCGCACACCGAACGTACTATAGTCACATGTGTGTTTGCTATATACACACCACGCATGCGTCCAAATTCGAACACGTCGCTCCGCACACGTCGCCCGCCCATGACGTTCTAACTAACATCTTTTCCCCGCCCCTTCTCTTTCGGCGCGCAGACAGATATGGCGGAGTTACAGCAGGTGTCTGATAATTCCGCAACTAGCGAGGAGACAAGCCCGGAGACCGAGGACACGTCACGATCAAGGAGGAGATTCAAGGCATCGAATATGTCTTTGGCGGAGATGGCGGAGATGGTGGACATCTTGGTCAAGGCTGATTATGATGCCAAGCATGGGCCGTATAGCAAACCAAATAGAAGGAAGGCCAAAATCCTCACTAAAGTTGTGAAGAGTCTGAGGGCGAAGTTCGGGGTGAAACGCTCAAATGAGCAGCTCAGAAAGAGGTGGTCAGACCTCAAACTGAGGGAGCCAGACCAGTTGAGGAGCATAAAGAGGATGCTCGCTAAAAGTAAGTAAAATGACGACCTTTCTGCTATTAATCTTTTTAGAAACTGACTTTTTTTTTTTTTAAAGCATATTGGACTCCCTTCCAAAATGTATTATTTTGAACTAGGTTGGGCACAGTAATCGTTCGTTACGTTACCGACACTTCGTTCGGCCACTATCCGTGGTTTTGGCTTATTTAAGACCCCCAAAAGTAATTAGACATCTGCCATTTTTGATCAAGTATTGTGGATAATTTTTAAGTCTAGATGATGTGTTTGTAAGGAGAATGAAATGCAAACTTTAATCAGTGTAAAGGAGAGGACACTCAGCAGCTGCTTCCACATCTGTACTTTGGAGCACTATAGTGTGGGCCACCAGACCCGCCTTTTTTGGGTGTCCCACACAGGTGCATCAGAGTTTATTTGTGGTGCCTCCATGTCCAAAAAATTACATCCAAATGTGAATAATAAACATATTTGGGGTCATAAAGAATGCATTTTTCTTTAAATTCCGCACAAACACACACTTGTAGCCCACTTCCAAACAATTTAGCCTGTTTTAAGTTTAAAAATGAGATTTTTACAGTGTGATAAATAGACCTTTGGTTTTATTCTCATAGGGGAGAGAAGACTGGGAGGAGGACACTCCAGGGAGCACATGCACCCCACAACTTCCAAGCAACCCCAAACTCCCAAAGATCCACAACCGAAAGATGTGCAGGAAGTTGAGGTGGAGGAAGGAGAAGTGCAGGAAGGAGAGGTGGATGACGTTGTGGATCTGGTCACCACAACAGGTCAGTATCTGACACCACAGCTTAAGGTAAGCGAGGTAGGCCTGCAGAGTTTTATTATTTTTTTTTAATGGTTTTTAGGGGATGGAAATGTTGTGAAGGATAGCACACCGTTCTCTGCTGACAGTGCCCTCCGCCTCATCCAGCAAGTGATGGAATGTAGCACGGAACTGGACCTAATTAAACAAAGAATCCATGTGATGGAACAAACATTTAAAGACATTCTCGATGTTTTGGGGAGAATTCAATAAGCCATCCAAACACATTTGTTTTTACATGTTTGTTTTTATATTTTTACTAATTTTTTGAGTAACAAAGCAGCCAAAAATTGAATATGCACACAGTGTGTGAACATGTGCTATCTGCCATCAGGGGATATCCATGTACGTCTTTTGTGGGTGCAACCCCTTCCTCGTATCAAAAGTTGGTGAACTGAGGAAGGGGATTCACCCCCAAAACACATCCATTGATCACCCCTGATGGCAGATAGCACATGTTGACAATAGGGATCAGGATTGTAAACTTCCTATTTGCAAAAAAGTAAAAATGTGTGCATATTGAATTTTTGGCTGGGCAAGGGGTGGCAGGACCCCATATTAGGACGGGCACATAGAGACATAGTTTGTGTAACTGAATGTCTCAGATTGCTCAGAGGTATCCAATGTTGTCATTTTAGAAATGCAAGTGGTATTTTTGTATTTTCATAAGCCAAAATTTGACGGGTTGTGGTCAGGCCAACCCCAAAGTAAAACAAAAAAAAATGTGCAGAGAGTAAAATATTTGACCACAAACAACGTGTAGCTTCTTTTTATAATACACTCTAAGCTTATTTGGTTCTTTTGTAAGGTAACATAGTGAAATTGGTTGTTATTTACTAAAGTAAAATACACTTGCCACTACAAATGCACAAAGACAAACTAGGAGACAGGAAAGAACAAATAATTAAAGGTTTAAACAAGATTTTTATTGGGATACTTAGACATAGGCTGGCATAGGAATTGCCCCCCTACCCGTGAAATACTCCATGTATTTGTCCCGAACCACACGGGCATTTTGGGGGGGCAAGCCAAGACGGGCAGATTCCAGGCCCGGAAGGGGATTTGCAGGGGAAAGTCCAGCCTCTGGCAAAACTGAGGCCATATATGAATTCGCTTTGCGGCAAAGAAAATTGTGTAGCACACAGCAGCATAACACTACATAGTTTATTTTGTAGTCCGCCAAGTGGATGGAAGTCATAAAAAGGCGGAACCGGCTGGCCATTATGCCGAAGGCATTTTCAACGACTCTTCGGGCCCTGGCCAGCCGGTAATTGAACACACTCTTCTCTGGGGTCAGGGTCCTCTGTGGAAATGGCCTCATAAGATGCCGTCCGAGTCCGAAGGCTTCATCAGCCAAGAAAACAAAGGGGAGTCCTTCAATATTCCCTGCATCCGGTGGCAATGCAAGGTCGTCACTCTGGAGACGGAGGGCAAACTCCGTCTGGATGAAGGATCCCCCATCGGACATCCGGCCATTCTTCCCTACATCAACATAGAGGAATTCATACCGTGCTGACACCACCGCCATCAGCACAATGCTATGAAACCCCTTGTAGTTGTAGTAGTAGGATCCAGAACGGGGTGGCGGCACGATGCGGACGTGCTTCCCGTCTATGGCACCACCGCAGTTGGGGAAGTCCCACCGCGTGGCAAACTCCGATGCCACAGTCTGCCATTCCTGTGGCGTTGAAGGAAGCTGTGGAGTGAAACAAGATGAAATAATATTAGAAAAACAAAGGCATACATTACAAGCAAATTCAAGACCAAAAAATTAGAGACCAACATCAATCTAATTATACGTTTATTAAGGTGTGTAAAAAAAGTATAATGGAAGGCTCATTTATCATATTCATCACCCCCTCTGATGGGCCATTACTAAATTATTTTGGGGGGGGGAGATGTGTTTGGCCACAGGATAGCATTGCAGTGGGCGCTGGAGCACTGTCCCCTCTCTCCTGTGCCCATCACTCAGAACAATACATAGGTTCATGCGTTGCATGAACCTATGTATTGTCTATGCCGCACACTATTCAGGTGGATGGCCTCTTGTAAAGCGACCGACATATGATTAATTGCGTCATTTAGGGGGTTAAAATTGCAGAGCAGAAACAGGTATTAAAAAAGTCTTGCAAATTACAACCTGAGGGATGTAATTGGCTTCCTCAAAGAAAAATCGGGGACGCAAGGAGGGGGCATTCCTTGTGTAAACACTGACAGGCAGCTCTGGCAATCATGTTCACCAAGTCTGTTTAATGGTAACATGATTGGCTGATGCAACATGAAGGGAAGGAGAAGACATCAAGGACAGAAGAAGGATGGCGCTGACCACAAGAAGGTAAGTGCAGGGCTGGGGGGAAACTGGCTGCAATAGAGGGGACTAAATGGCTGCATTGGAGGGGACAACTGGGGGCGTTTATTAGGCAACAGAGCAAAAAAGGAGGAAGTTTATTTCCGAAATTGGGGTTGTAACCCCCCAACATTTGGAGCAACAGGCGCCCCTGCTGGAAAAGTTAGTGAGGGGAAATATTTAGGGAGGATAAAAAAGGGGCATTTAAAAACTTCCAGCATGCATGGGGACAAAGGGGACATTCTCAGCATATTACAATCATGGTAATTAGGAAAGGATGAAAGAAATACAATACATTAGCATACATGTAATACATAAAATGTGATGTGAAGGGAGAAAACTTACCCTAATATAGTCCTCCTGCAGGACTTGTATAATAGCAGAACAGGTGTCTGGGATTATGAGGCCCAGAGCCTGGGGGGAGATGCCTGTGGTGAACTTCAAGTCCTGAAGACTTCTCCCTGTCGCCAGGTAACGCAACGTGGCGATGAGCCTCTGCTCAGCACTGATGGCTTCCCGCATAACGGTGTCCTTCCTGGTAATATAGGGGGACACCAAAGCCAACAGTTCCTGAAAAACGGGGTCAGACATCCTCAGAAAATTCCTGTAGTCCTCAGGATTATTCTCGACGATCTCCCGCAGCAGAGGCATGTGGCAGAATTGGTCCCGCTGGAGCAACCAATTCTTGGTCCATGAACTCCTCCTCACACCATTCATGGACTGGTCTTGGTCCAAAACAAGCAGACCAACACCAAGCGCACGCACAGCACGAACTCGACGACGAGAACGTCCAGGCGACATGGCTAGGAAACGGTCGTCTAATCAGAACGTACAGAACAGAACGCACTTTAGAACAGCAAGGCCTATGAATAACAAACTGAAATTCAGAAACGAACAGGCAAGAACGCACTGTAAAACAGATACGACCTGCCTAGACGCCCTGAAAGTCAAGATACGAACCCACAAGCACAAACTGAACGGCAGAAAACGATCTGAAAAGTACGAAGACTGAAAAGCGCGAATCGTCTCTTCCCAAACTTTTACTTCACACGCGGTAACACGAGATCAGCAAAAGCAGCCCAAGGGGTGGCGCCAAGAAAAAAGATCTTCCCCTTTATAGTGCCGTCGTACGTGCTGGACGTGAGCGCAGAGAACCACGAGGAAATTGGGAAATGACAGTGTGTACGCATAGAAAGCTTGACGAGAAAATCGACAAGCTTAACAAGAATCTCGTCGAAAAAAACGACGTGTTTTTTACGACGAGAAAATCGGTCGTGTGTACGAGGCCTGACACTTTCCCTCACTGTACCTCTCTGTCCCTCAACTCAAGGATTGAAAATATGGTTCAGCAAAATAGTTTTAGAACAGAATAGCACACTGTCAGTTTCCCTCACTGTACCTCTCTGTCCCTCAACTCAAGGATTGAAAATATGTTACAGCAAAATTGGTTTAGAACAGAATAGCACACTGTCAGTTTCACTCATTGTACCTCTCTGTCCCTCAACTCAAGGATTGAAAATATGGTTCAGCAAAATAGTTTTAGAACAGAATAGCACACTGTCAGTTTCCCTCACTGTACCTCTCTGTCCCTACAAACAAGGATTAGCACAGAATAGCACACTGTCACTGACACTCTCCCTACCTATCCTTATTTGTCCCTAAACACAAGGAATCCAGGATTAGTAAAGGAAAAAAAATGACACTGTCCCTGCCTATGCTTCTCTTTCCCTGCTCCGGAACACACTACACAAGGCCGCCGCGCTGGCGGCCTTTTATAGTGTGGGGCGTGTACTAAACCCCATCAGCAATAATTGGCCACAGGCATCCTGCCTGTGGCCAATCATTGCTCTCCTCGCTGCCGGCGCTGTGATTGGCCAAGCATGCGGGGTCACAGTGCATGCTTGGCCAATCACAGCGCCTGGATGACACTGCGATGGCGTAGTGCATTGTGGGCCGTTCGCGTCACTCGAATTTGGCGCGAACGGCCCAAATCGTTCGATCTTCGTTGAACGATCGAACAGCCGATGTTCGAGTCGAACGTATGTTCGACTCGAACACGAAGCTCATCCCTACTCACAGGTACAGATATGCAGAAAACGCACCAAAAAAACTTTTTTTGCCCTAAATTTTTTTTTTGAATAGCAGAATAGGAGAACAGTATCTAAAGTGTGTATCTCACACGTACAGATATGCAGAAAATGCACCAAAAAAAATGTTTTTTGCCCTAAATTTGGGCTCAGGGCAGGATAAAAAGATTGTGCACTGCACCCACACAACAAAAGCAAGGTAGATCGCTGAGTAATTTGATTTCTGAATCAGGACTCCTATCTAATTCTCTCCCTCAAAGCAGCAGCAGCTGCAACCTTTCCCTACACTATGTAAAACAGAGTGACGTGCTGTGCTATGTGCCTCTAGCTTATATAGAGGCTGGGTCACATGCTGCACTGGCCAATCACAGCCATGCCATTAGTAGGCATGGCTGTGATGGCTTCTAAGCGCACACGAGTTAAACGAATGTTGATTGGCTGCCCTGCAGCTTTTTAAAATGCGCCATTACATTGCCGAACACTGAACTCGAACCCGAACATACAGTAAATTGTTCGGGTCCGGGTACCAAAAACCCAAAAGTCCGGTACGAATCCGAACTTTACAGTTCGGGTTCGCTCAACCCTAATGATAATTTGTATTTTCGGGGGAATGTTTTCTTATACCTGGGAAAGGTCGGAGCAGCTGGCAGGGGTCTCATGGTATTTGAAGGTTGTGGATAGGTAAAAATGTAAAGAATAATGGGTTGGGCTATGGGTGTACCTTCCCTATTTAACACCTTCCCGCACAGCCTATAGCAAAATGACAGCCAGGCGGTGGCTTTACTGTCCCAGGGCACAAAATTTAGCGATTGGTGATGAGCGGTGTCCCTGAGACATAGCGCATCACTGATCAGGGTAAAGAGCCTATGACTTAGACTCTGTCACGTACCAAGTGTGACCAGAACTGTGCAGCTAGCAACAGAGGAACACCAAACATGTATAAGTGAAATCTAAAGATTTATTAAAGATAAGTGAAATAATATATATATATATATATATATATATATATATATATATATATATATATATATATATATATATATATATATATATAACCACCTCCAATACCACACAGTGCACAACAACCAATACCAAACAGAACCCACAATTAATAACAGTAGCAGACAAATATGTACAAGTAATGGGGAAACCAGAATCATAAACAGGGCCAGGCCGAGGTCATACACAGGGGGATCAGCAGATGGGGTAAGGATGGATCAGGACAGGGAGACAGGATCAAGCAGGGGGCAACCAGACTGCAGAGCAGGGATCAGGGATTAGGACGGACACAACAGGTTCAGGTTCAGGATCAGGTTACAGGTTCAGGTTACAGGGATCAGGATACATGGATCAAGGTTCAAGCAGACAGGCTACAGGTCAGGGCACGAGGACGATACCAGGGCAGTGTGTGTATACACCTGCCGGGTATTTATAGGAATGCCTGATTAGCTTCAGGTCACACCTGATCGGAGGGAGGGCAGTCTGCTCCACACTGCCAGGATCCATCCGCTGGTGGAAACCAGTACTGCGTCCAAAAGATAATACAACACCAGCAGGGAAAGATTCTCCTGACAGTTACAAACTGCCAGGAGACACCTGCTGGTGGACCACAGTACTGCAAGATAAATAATAAATGCCACCAGCGGATGGAACCTTTCCTGACAGTACCCCCCCCTCAAAGGAGCGGCCTCCGGATGCTCCAACTAGCTGTTGCCGGAGAAAGTTCATGGCAATCAGCTGGGTAGTAGGCAAAGTCACATCCGGGCAGACAATCACATCAAGCTGGGCAGCAGGCAGGAACACCTCGGGCTGGGCAGCAGGCCCCGGGTCATCAAGCTGGACAGCAGGCAGGAACACCTCGGGCTGGGCAGCAGGCTCCGGGTCATCGAGCTGGGCAGCAGACAGGAACACTTCGGGCTGGGCAGCAGGCTCCGGGTCATCGAGCTGGGCAGCAGGCTCTGGGTCATCGAGCTGGGCAGAAGGCAGGAACACTTCGGGCTGGGCAGCAGGCTCCGGGTCATCGAGCTGGGCAGCAGGCTCCGGGTCATCAAGCTGGGCAGCAGACAGGAACACTTCGGGCTGGGCAGCAGGCTCCGGGTCATCAAGCTGGGCAGCAGACGGGATCATCTCAGGCTGGGCAGCAGACGGGATCATCTCAGGCTGGGCAGCGGACGGGATCATCTCAGGCTGGGCAGCGGACGGGATCATCTCAGGCTGGGCAGCAGACGGGATCATCTCAGGCTGGGCAGCAGACGGGATCATCTCAGGCTGAACAGCAGACGGGATCATCTCAGGCTGAACAGCAGACGGGATCATCTCAGGCTGGGCAGCAGACGGGATCATCTCAGGCTGGGCAGCAGACGGGATCATCTCAGGCTGGGCAGCAGACGGGATCATCTCAGGCTGGGCAGCAGACGGGATCATCTCAGGCTGGGCAGCAGACGGGATCATCTCAGGCTGGGCAGCAGACGAGATACCCTCGAGCCGGGAAAAGGGCTCCACAACCTCGGGCCGGGAAACGGGCACCACAACCTCAAGCCGGGAAACGGGCACCACAGCGGGCAACACAACCTCAAGCCGGGAAACGGGCACCACAACCACAGGCCGGGAAACGGGCACCACAACCACAGGCCGGGAAACGGGCACCACAACCACAGGCCGGGAAACGGGCACCACAACCACAGGCCGGGAAACGGGCACCACAACCACAGGCCGGGAAACGGGCACCGGATCTTCCGACTGGGACACTGTCATCAGGGCTTCAGTTTGGAAGGCTGGCACGGGAACTCCATGTTGGCAGGCTGGCACAGGGTCTTCAGGCTGGCAGGCTGGTACAGGGTCTTCAGGCTGGCAGGCTGGTACAGGGTCTTCAGGCTGGCAGGCTGGTACAGGGTCTTCAGGCTGGCAGGCTGGTACAGGGTCTTCAGGCTGGCAGGCTGGTTCGAGAACCGCAGGCTGGAAGGCTGGCTCGAAAACCGCAGGCTGGAAGGCTGGCTCGAAAACCGCAGGCTGGAAGGCTGGCTCGAAAACCGCAGGCTGGAAGGCTGGCTCAAGGACCGCAGGCTGGAAGGCTGGCTCAAGGACCGCAGGCTGGAAGGCTGGCTCAAGGACCGCAGGCTGGAAGGCTGGCTCAAGGACCGCAGGCTGGAAGGCTGGCTCAAGGACTGCAGGCTGGAAGGCTGGTTTGAGAACTGCAGGCTGGAAGGCTGGCTTGAGAACTGCAGGCTGGAAGGCTGGCTTGAGAACTGCAGGCTGGAAGGCTGGCTTGAAGGCTGGCTCTGGGACTGCAGGCTGGAAGGCTGGTTCTGGAACTGCAGGCTGGAAGGCGGGCTCAAGGACCGCAGGCTGGAAGGCTGGCTCTGAAACTGCAGGCTGGAAGGCTGGCTCTGGAACTGCAGGCTGGAAGGCTGGCTCTGAAACTGCAGGCTGGAAGGCGGGCTCTGAAACTGCAGGCTGGAAGGCGGGCTCAAGGACCGCAGGCTGGAAGGCTGGCTCAAGGATTACAGGCTGGCTCAAGGATTACAGGCTGGAGCAGGTTGGTGGGTGTGGAGGAAGGTGGGATTACTGGTTGGATTGTGCAGGTAGGGAAATACTTCCGCTTCTTTTTAGGTTTGGTCACTGCAGGTTTGCACATAACAGGGGGAGTATATGAAAAAGATGGAATCGAGCAAATGGAAGAATATGGCAGGGATACGGGGACAGTGGCTGGAGGAGGTTCTTGTGGGTTTGCAGGCAGCTGAGAAGAGGCAGGTGGGTTGAATGCAGGATAGGTGCAGGGAGCAGAGACTGGATATTGATACCTGGTGGGAAGTAGTGTGTACTGAACTGCGACTGGGGTTGCCATGGGTGATGGAGAAATAGACTCTTGGGCAGGCAGGTGTCTGGCAGCAGAGATGTTTTTTTGTGGGCTGGCTGGGGCCGATTGCAAAATATCAGACCATGCTGAGAGTAGTGGCTGCACAAACTGCAGTTTACATTCTGCCTGTCTGACAAGGGATTGTACACAATCAACACACTCTATTATTTTCTGTTGGGAACAAGCTGTGTAATGTTCAAAAAAGTATGGGGAGTAGTGATGAGCCGAACACCCCCGGGTTCGGTTCGCACCAGAACCCGCGAACGGACCGAAAGTTCGTACGAACATTAGAACCCTATTAAATACAATGGATGCGAACGTTCGAATTCTAAAGTGCTAATTATAACAACTATTATGCATGTTATTGTCCTAAAAAGGGTTTGGGAACCCGGGTTGTGCACCAGGGGACATGTATCAATGCAAAAAGAAGTTTTAAAAATGGTCGTTTTTCGGGAGCAGTCATTTTAATGATGCATAAAGTGAAAAAAAAAAGTCAAATATTCCTTTAAATATCGTACCTGGGGGGTGTCTAAAGTATGCCTGTGAAGTGCCACGTGTTTCCCGTGTTTAGAACTGTCCCTGCACAAAATGACACTTCTAAAGGAAAAAAAAGCCATTTAAAACTGCTTGCGGCTTTAATGTAATGTCTGGTCCCGGTAATATGGATGAAAATCTTTAAGAAAAATGGCATAGCTACCCCATGACCCCCCCCCTACCCCAGCCCATTACCAGCCCCTTTGGGTCTTGTATGGATATTAAGGGGAACCCCGCACATAAAATAAAAAAGGCCCTATATACTCTGAACAGCCGTATACAGGCGGTGCATACAAGACAGGGACTGTAGGTTTGTTCTTGTAGAATCTGTTTGTAATTTTGAACAGGTACATTGTTTAAGTGTAGCTCCAGCCCAAAAATCTATTTTTAAACTTTTTGGAAAACATAGGTAAGGGTTATCACCCCTGTAACATTTGTTTTGCTGTCTGTGCCCCTGTTCAGAACATTTCACCTCACTTTCCGTCCCAATGACAACTGTTTTTGAAATGTGGTGTTTTTCTTGAAACAAGGATTGCTGATAAAGCATCAGTACAGAGGAGACACCTTTCTCCCATATTAATTCTTACAGGAGAGAATTTTCCTTCCAAGGGGTAGATTTCCTCTCACTTCCTGTTGTCTTCTTGCGTTTGCAAGTAGGAGTCGTTTGTAAGTTGGATGTTTGAAAGTAGGGACCTGCCGTATATACTCTGCAGAAATAGGCCCCTTAGTTGTTGGTGTTGGCACAACACTGTAAGCACTCACAGTTACTCTTGGTTGGTGCTGGAACGCCCTGCTGTCAACTATTATTTCAGGAATTGTAATTACATATAATTGTTGAACAGTGGTAGTAAAAATTGGGCCTTTGATGGTGGTGCTGGTGCCACAACACTGTAAGCCCTGACAGTTACTCTTGGTGGGTGCAGCAATGGGCCCTGCTGTGAATTATTAGATCAAGAATTGTAATTGCATGCCCCTGTTGAACAGGGGCTGAAAAATTGGGCCTTTCGTGGTGGTGGTGGTGGTGGCGTTGCCACAACACTGTAAGCCCTCAGAGTTACTCTTGGTGGGTGCAGGAATGGGCCCTGCTGTGAATTATTAGATCAAGAATTGTAATTACATGCCCCTTTTGAACAGGGGCTGAAAAATTGGGCCTTTTGTGGTGGTGGTGGTGGTGGTGGCGTTGCCACAACACTGTAAGCCCTCAGAGTTACTCTTGGTGGGTGCAGGAATGGGCCCTGCTGTGAATTATTAGATCAAGAATTGTAATTACATGCCCCTTTTGAACAGGGGCTGAAAAATTGGGCCTTTCGTGGTGGTGGTGGTGGTGGTGGCGTTGCCACAACACTGTAAGCCCTCAGAGTTACTCTTGGTGGGTGCAGCAATGGGCCCTGCTGTGAATTATTAGATCAAGAATTGTAATTACATGCCCCTGTTGAACAGGGGCTGAAAAATTGGGCCTTAGGCACTGGTGGCACAACACTACAACCCCTCACAGATACTGTACTTGGAGCACAGCAATGAGCCCTGTTGCAAAGTATTGCTTCAAAAATTGTAATGACACGCCCCTGTTAAACAGGGGCTGAAAAATTGGGCCTTAGGCACTGGTGCCACAACACTCCAACCCCTCACAGATACTGTACTTGGAGCACAGCAATGAGCCCTATGGCAAATTATTGCTAAAAAAATTGTAATTACACGCCCCTGTAAAACAGGGGCTGAAAAATTGGGCCTTAGCCACTGGTGGCGGCACCCATAAACAAAAATGATCTTCCAAGCTATCATCATCAATCGTATCATTGAGGACTCGGAGGAGGAGGATAGCCAGTCAACATAACAGCACAGGCACTCAGCATCAGCATCAGTCTTGAAGGGATGTGACATGTTAAAATCAATTAGTCTGTTATATCAGCATCAGGTGTGTGGTAGCTGGTGGTGATCCAAGACTGGTTCATCTTGATGAAAGTCAGTCAATCAACCGAGTCGGTGGACAGGCGCACCCTGTGATCCGTAACAAATCCTCCAGCAGCACTGAATGTGCGTTCCGAAAGAACGCTGGATGCAGGACAGGCCAGTAGCTCAATTGCATACTGTGCAAGCTCTGCCCAGTGATCCATCCTCAAGACCCAGTAAGCCAGAGGATTTTCGGTGGGGAAGGTGTCCAAGTCTGACCTTGCCCCTAGATATTCCTGCACCATGTTTATCAGACGCTGGCGATGGTTGCTGGAACCGATCATACTTTGGGGCTGTGGACTAAAGAATTGTCTGAACGCATCGGTCAGACGGCCACCTTCCCCACCGCTCCTTCTTTGACTGGCCGAAGCCTCAGCAACTCGTTGTCCAGGACCAGGAGTTTGTAACCTCCCAGTCTCTGGGAACGCGTTGCACAGACCTTTCTGCAAGGCCTCCCGGAGTTGTCTCATCCTCTGCTCCCTCTGCGACGGTAACATAAGGTCCGCAACCTTACCCTTGTACCGTGGATCAAGGAGAGTGGCCAGCCAGTAATGGTCCCTCTCCTTGATCCGAAGAATACGAGGATCCTTCCGCAGACTTTGCAGAATCAGGGAGGCCATGCAGCGTAGGTTTGCTGAGGCATTCGCTCCGGAGTCCTCTGGGTCACTAAGGACGACATGATCCGCAGCCACCTCCTCCCAGCCACGTACAAGTCCACTGGTTTCTTGGGACTGTAAATCATCCCTAAAAGACTGCTGCTGATGATGCTGAGTGCCAGCCTCCACCTCCATGCTGACACAATCCTCCTCCTCCTCCTCTTCCTGTGCAATGGGTGGGACAGAAGGAACACTGTCTGGGTAAAGGGGGCCTTGAGAGGCAAGGAAGTCCTCCTCTTCCTGCCTCTGTTCTGCCTCAAGTGCCCTGTCCATTATTCCACGCAGCGTGTGCTCCAACAGGTGGACAAGAGGTACAGTGTCACTGATGCATGCACTGTCACTGCTCACCATCCTCGTGGCCTCCCCAAATGGTGCCAGGACAGTGCATGCATCCCTGATCATGCCCCACTGGCGTGGAGAAAAAAAAACAAGCTCCCCTGACCCTGTCCTGGTGCCGTAGTCGCACAGGTACTCATTGATGGCCCTCTGCTGCGTGTGCAGCCGCTGCAGCATGGCCAACGTTGAGTTCCACCTGGTGGGCATGTCACATATAAGGCGGTTCTTGGGCAGGTTTAACTCCTTTTGCAGCTCAGCCAGGCGAGCACTGGCATTATAAGATCTGCGGAAATGCACACAGACTTTCCTGGCCTGCCTCAGGACATCCTGTAAGCCCGGGTACCTGCCCAAGAACCGCTGCACCACCAGGTTAAGGACGTGAGCCACACAGGGCACATGGGTCAGTTGTCCCTGTCGGAGGGCGGAGAGGAGGTTGGTGCCATTGTCGCAAACCACCATTCCTGGCTTAAGCTGGCGTGGCGTCAACCACCTCTCGGCCTGGCCCTGCAGAGCAGACAGGACCTCTGCCCCAGTGTGGCTTCTGTCCCCCAAACACACCAGCGCAAGCACGGCATGGCATCTTTTTGCCTGCGTACTTGCGTAGCCCCTTGAACGGCTACGGAGCACCGCTGGTTCAGAGGACAAACCACAGGAAGAGGCCATGGAGGAAGAAGAAGAGGAGGGGGTGGAGGAGAGAGGTGTGTCACAACCAGTAGTAGAATTTTGGAGGCGTGGCGGTGGAACAACCTCCAACACTACTGCACCTTGTCCTGCATCCTTCCCAGCTGCCAAAAGAGTGACCCAATGGGCCGTGAAAGAAAGGTAACGTCCCTGTCCATGCCTGCTGGACCATGAGTCAGCGGTAATATGCACCTTACCGCTGACCGCCCTGTCCAGCGAGGCCAAGACATTGCCTTCCACATGCCGGTAGAGAGCCGGAATAGCCTTCCGTGAGAAAAAGTGGCGTTTGGGAACCTGCCACTGAGGAACCGCACATTGCACAAACTCACGGAAGGGGGCCGAGTCTACCAACTGAAAAGGCAGCAGTTGAAGCGCTAGCAATTTAGCCAAGCTAGCATTCAACCACTGGGCATGTGGATGGCTGGGAGTGAACTTCTTTCGACGGTCCAGCAGCTGGGGCAGGGAAATTTGCCTGCTAGAATCGGACGTCGGTGTACTGCTAGCAGAGTGGCCGCAAGTACTTGGCTGTGACACACCTAATTCTACACCTTCATTCCTCTCAGTGCATGTTTCAGAGAGGACTGAAGTTATAGTGGGGTTGGAGATCCCAGCTGATGCGGTGCAAGGAGAGGTCCGCTTTGTTCTTTGGTGTGGGTCTTTGAGGTAGGCTTGCCAACGAGCTGCATGGCAGGTCAACATATGTCTGGTCAGGCATGTGGTACCCAAGCGGCTGATGTTTTGGCCACGCGATATACGCTTGAGACATATGTTGCAAACAGCAGCTGTGCGATCTGATGCACTAGCCTCAAAAGAGGGCCACACCAAAGAACTTTTTGAATGACGGGCAGAGGCAGCGCCCTGCACAGGCGGAGCTCTGCGGTGTGATTCCGTCGGTGTACTGCCCTTACGCTGGCCACCAAAGGGCATCCTGCCTCGTTGGAGATGTGCCTCCTCCTCATCCTCCTCCTCCTCCTCTCTCCTATTAGGCACCCACGTGGAGTCAGTGACCTCATCATCCCCTCCCTCCTCATCACTGGAGCCAATCTGGCAGTATGCTGCAGCTGCTGGAACATGACTGCCAGATTGGTGTCCTTCTTGAGCATCCCCTCTGTCTGCTCTCACGCTACTGCCTTCCTGTAGCTGGGTTTCATCATCAGACCCTTCAAAACGCTGGGCATCCTCCTGGAGCATGTACCCAACACTGTGCTCAAACAGTTCGGGGGACTCCTCAGGAGGAGGACATGGTGGGTCTAGGGAAGGAGTGACTGATGATGAGTCTGACATTGATACCAGGGAAGAGGACGCTTTGGCAGCTGCTTTGCCAGTACCCTGAGCCTGGGTGAGAGAGGAGGAGGAGGAGGAGGAGGAGGGCTTGGTCATCCACTCTACCAAGTCTTCGGCATGATGTGGCTCAACATGTCCAGCTGCCGAAAAGAAGGACAAGCGTGTCCCATGGCCATGTGCTGATGACAATGCACCGCGTCCACGACCAGCACTGTTGTCCCCAGACACAGAGCCTGCTTGCCCTCTTTTATTGCCTCCTGACTGTCTGCCTCTCCTTGTTTGCCTTCCAGACATTCTAATAGATGGCCTGCAGGGAGATGGGAAAAAAGCAATAAGGGCTACCTTCAGGTGTCCTTCTCTGTCCCTTTACGTAAGGATTTCTAAATATGGTTGAGGATGATTGCTTTTGCACAGAATAGCACAACGACAATTTCCCTGACTGTCCAAAAAACAAGGATTTCAAAGATGGTTGATGAGGAATGCTTTAGCACACTATAGCACAAGGATAATTTCCCTCACTGTCCTTCCCTGTCCCTAGAAACAAGAATTATCACAGTGAAAGAAACTGACACTCTTCCTACCTATAGTTTTCTGTCCCTAGAAAAAATGTTTTTTTAAAGCACACTATAGCACAAGGAGAATTCCCTCACTGTCCTTCCCTGTCCGTAGAAACAAGGATTCGCACAGTAAAACACACTGACACTCTCCCTACCTATAGTTTTCTGTCCCTAGAAATTTTTTTTTTTAAAGCACACTATAGCACAAGGAGAATTTCCTTCACTGTCCTTCCCTGTCCCTAGAAACAAGGATTATCACAGTGAAAGAAACTGACACTCTTCCTACCTATAGTTTTCTGTCCCTAGAAAAAATGTTTTTTTAAAGCACACTATAGCACAAGGAGAATTTCCCTCACTGTCCTTCCCTGTCCCTAGAAACAAGGATTATCACAGTGAAAGAAACTGACACTCTTCCTACCTATAGTTTTCTGTCCCTAGAAAAAATGTTTTTTTAAAGCACACTATAGCACAAGGAGAATTTCCCTCACTGTCCTTCCCTGTCCCTAGAAACAAGGATTATCACAGTGAAAGAAACTGACACTCTTCCTACCTATAGTTTTCTGTCCCTAGAAAAAATGTTTTTTTAAAGCACACTATAGCACAAGGAGAATTTCCCTCACTGTCCTTCCCTGTCCCTAGAAACAAGGATTCGCACAGTAAAACACACTGACACTCTCCCTACCTATAGTTTTCTGTCCCTAGAAAAAATGTTTTTTTAAAGCACACTATAGCACAAGGAGAATTTCCCTCACTGTCCTTCCCTGTCCCTAGAAACAAGGATTCGCACAGTAAAACACACTGACACTCTCCCTACCTATAGTTTTCTGTCCCTAGAAAAAATGTTTTTTTAAAGCACACTATAGCACAAGGAGAATTTCCCTCACTGTCCTTCCCTGTCCCTAGAAACAAGGATTCACACAGTAAAACACACTGACACTCTCCCTACCTATCCTTTTCTTTCCCTAAACTAAAGGAATCCAGGTTAAGCAAGAAAAAATAAATGTCACTGTCCCTGCCTATGCTTCTCTTTCCCTGCTCCGGAACACACTACACTAGGCCGCCGTGCTGGCGGCCTTTTATACTGTGGGGCGTGTACTAAACACCCTCAGCAATAATTGGCCACAGGCATCCTGCCTGTGGCCAATCATTGCTCTCCTCGCTGCCGGCGCTGTGATTGGCCAAGCATGCGGGGTCACAGTGCATGCTTGGCCAATCACAGCGCCTGGATGACACTGCGATGGCGTAGTGCATTGTGGGCCGTTCGCGTCACTCGAATTAGGCGCGAACGGCCCAAATCGTTCGATCTTCGTCGAACGATCGAACAGCCGATGTTCGAGTCGAACGTATGTTCGACTCGAACACCGAGCTCATCCCTAATGGGGAGTCATCCTCCAGAAGCCAAACCAAAGATACGACCTGATTAACATTAAAGGGGGGAGAAAAATCATCATGGCCCTCTGGGATACAAGGCAAAGCCAGCTCTGTGCAGATTTTAATTAAAGGTTGAACATCCCCAAACGTCATACAGCCCTGATCAACCCAGGAGTGAGCTAAACGAATAATCTCTAGCAGCTGATCACTGGTCCACTCTTTCAGTGTCTGACAGAGATATTCACCACTCTCTGACGCCAACAGAGTATAATAAGGAATCATATCAGAGTTCATTTTAGCAGAGTAACAGAACCAAAATGGGTCCTCTGTGCAGCTACTTCTGATCATTAATGGCCCTGGTATACTGTCACGTACCAAGTGTGACCAGAACTGTGCAGCTAGCAACAGAGGAACACCAAACACGTATAAGTGAAATCTAAAGATTTATTAAAGATAAGTGAAATAATATATATATATATATATATATATATATATATATATATATATATAACCACCTCCAATACCACACAGTGCACAACAACCAATATCAAACAGAACCCACAATTAATAACAGTAACAGACAAATATGTACAAGTAATGGGGAAACCAGAATCATAAACAGGGCCAGGCCGAGGTCATACACAGGGGGATCAGCAGATGGGGTAAGGATGGATCAGGACAGGGAGACAGGATCAAGCAGGGGGCAACCAGACTGCAGAGCAGGGATCAGGGATTAGGACGGACACAACAGGTTCAGGTTCAGGATCAGGTTACAGGTTCAGGTTACAGGGATCAGGATACATGGATCAAGGTTCAAGCAGACAGGCTACAGGTCAGGGCACGAGGACGATACCAGGGCAGTGTGTGTATACACCTGCCGGGTATTTATAGGAATGCCTGACTTGAATCTGAGCATGCATGGTTTTTAGTCCATCGGAATTGCATCCAGACAAACGGAAATTCCGTTTTGTTTTTCATGTTCTCTTACGAAGTCCGTCAGAATTTTTCCATCGGAAATTCCAAACGTGTGTACGCGGCATTAGACTTTAAAAGTGTAAATATAGCCAAAACTGTTTTTTTTTTAGTCTTTGGATAGAGTTGTGAGCTTTTATTGATGTCTTTGTCCCTTCTGGGAAGATTCCCTCTATTTGTACTTATGACTACTGTTACCAAGACAGAAAAGAAAGAAAATCCTAAATTTTACAGTTGTCCAGAAACAGGGGTGAAATCTCTCTATCTGTGAACAACTAAGAGGGGAATCCCCCTAACTTAGTGTAGCACTACCCCCGTAGGAGCTGCTGGTTAGTTTTGGTCTGCCGTTACCCCACTGTTCTCCGTGTTGGCTCAAAGTCTAGGGTTAAAGTTGCATAAAACACGGTCGCCAGTCACTGAGTCTTTTCTAATGCTTTTTATTTACCACAACATTGGCAGAAAGAGGGATGGAGGGTTAGGGGAAGTTCAGGTACCTGATGCAGATCACTGATGCACTTATGATCCTGGAGACAGGCACACTTGCCGCCACTGGATCTTGCTCACCAGAATAGGTCCCTCTCACCGGCCTAGCAGCCGGGATGATGCACGGACAAAAATGAAAAGTCTCTGCCACAGACTTGGTAATCAGAATTTCAAAGTTCAAGCTCAACTGCACAGTATGAGAAAGTCCTTCAACCACTTAACGACCGCTCACTGTACATATACGTCGGCACAATGGCACCGACAGGCACAATCACGTACAGTGTACGTGATTGCCTTTGTACAGTTGGGGGGTCCAATCGGACCCCCCTTCTGTACAGTGAGCAGTCGGAATTCGTCTGGGAGCGATCCGAGATGGGGGGGCGACCGTTCGATTCCGGCCACCCCCCCGCGATCGCTCCCGGCGAATGAGAATGCCCCCTCTGCCTGTGTAATGTAAACACAGGCAGAGGAAGCAGGAGGAAGTGATGTCATCTCTTGTGCGGCGCTCACATATACCGAGCGCCATACAAGAGAAGACATCAAGGTTAGTGCACAAACACTACACTAACACCAGCACACATAGGCACATAAATCGCCCCCCCCCAGATCACCCCCCAGCCCCCAGTCACAGTGTCACTGATTGCAGTGACCATTTATTTACTGATCACTGCAATCAGTGACATTTGTGACTGTAAAAGTGTCACTACAGTTTAGTTTTAGGTCCAGTGTAGCCCCCTAACCCCCCTAATAAAGGTTTAACCCCTTGGTCACCCCCCAGATAACCCTTTCACCCCCTATCACCACTGTCGCTAAGCGATCATTTTTCTGATCGCTGTCTTAGCGTCGGTGATGCAGATCGGTAGCCAGTAATTTTTTTTAGGTTCGCCGCAGGTTTTTATAGCGTCGGGTACCCCCATAAATTATCTAATAAACGTTTAACTCCCTTGATCGCCCCCAAGGTAACCCTTTCACCCCCTATCACCACTGTCGCTAAGCGATCATTTTTCTGATCGCTGTCTTAGCGTCGGTGATGCAGATCGGTAGCCAGTAAGTTTTTTTAGGTTCGCCGCAGGTTTTTATAGCGTCAGGTACCCCCATATATTATCTAATAAAGGTTTTAACCCCCTAATTGCCCCTAGTTAACCCTTTCACCAGTGATCATCATATAAGTGTTACGGGTGACGCTGGTTAGTTAGTTTGCTTTTTATAGTGTCAGGGCACCCGCCGTATATAAACCAATAAAGGTTTAACCCCCTGATCGCCCGGCGGGTGATATCAATTAGGTTTTAGCATCAGAGAGGGTCTGCGTCACACCCCAGGCAGCGTCAGGTTAGTGCCAGTAACGCTAACATCCACGCGTGAAGCATACACCCCCCTTAGTGGTATAGTATCTGAACAGATCAATATCTGATCTGATCAGTTCTATACTAGCGTCCCCAGCAGTTTAGGGTTCCCAAAAAACTCAGTGTTAGCGGGATCAGCCCAGATACCTGCTAGCACCTGCGTTTTGCCCCTCCGTCCAGCCCAGGCCACCCAAGTGCAGTATCGATCGATCACTGTCACTTGCAAAACACAACACACATAACTGCAGCGTTCGCAGAGACAGGCCTGATCCCTGCGACTCCAGTGCTGTAGGAGGTGATTTCACCACCACAGTTAAAAAAAAAAAAGCAAATATGCCGAAGCATTGGGGCAGCAGGGGCGGAGGAGTGATTTTGCTCCTAATGCCGCGTACATACGGTCGAAATTCCGACGGAGGCTTGCCCGTGGAAAAGTCCGACCATGTGTGTGCGGCATAACTTTTTTGCGGGAGGATGCCCCCATGCTTCGGCATATATAAATGGTGCATGTATGCCCATCATTAGAAGTGGGTGGATGAAGGGCGGTATTCTAATGGTGGGCATACCCACCCGATCAATCTCTTTTTTCATTCAGCCAACTGGCTGCATGAAAAAAAAAAGATTACAATACATGTCCAACAAGGACCAGCAATGTACTGGTATGTTGCTGGACTTTGAATGGTTATACCAGATTGATGCCTGTGGGTTTAGGTATCATCTTGGTATCATTCTTTTCAGCCAGCGGCCGGCTTTCATGTAAAAGCAATCCTAGTGGCTAATTAGCCTCTGGACTGCTTTTACAAGCAGTGGGAGGGAATGTCCCCCCCCCGGATATAAAAAGCGCCATTGGGAAATTGGGAAAGCATTTTATCACACCGATCTTGGTGTGGTCAGATGCTTTGAGGGCAGAGGAAATATCTAGGGTCTAGACCCCAGTTTTTTCAAAAAAAGAGTACCTGTCACTACCTATTGCTATCATAGGGGATATTTACATTCCCTGAGATAACAATAAAAATGATAAAAAAAAAAAAAATATGGAAGGAACAATTTAAAAATAAAAAAGCAAAATTAATAATAAAAAAAAAAGCACCCCCTGTCCTGCCCTGCTCTTGCCCAATGGCAAACGCAAGTGTCGGTCTGGCGTCATATGTAAACAGCAATTGCACCATGCATGTGAGGTATTACCGCGAAGGTCAGATCAAGAGCAGTAATTTTAGCAGTAGACCTCCTCTGTAAATCTAACGGGGTAACCTGTAAAGGCTTTTAAAGGCTTTTAAAAATGTATGTAGTTTGTCGTCAATGCGCGTTTGTGCGAAATTTTAAAGCATGTCGTGTTTGGTATCTATGTACTCGGCCTAAGATCATCTTTTTTATTTCATCAAACATTTGGGCAATATAGTGTGTTTTAGTGCATTAAAATTAAAAAAAGTGTATTTTTTCCCCAAAAAATGCGTTTGAAAAATCGCTGCGCAAATACTGTGTAGAAAAAAAAATGCAACACCCACCATTTTATTCTGTAGGGCCTTTGCTTTAAAAATATATATAATGTTTGGGGGTTCAACATAATTTTCTTGCAAAAAAAAAAAAATGTTTTCATGTAAACAAAAAGTGTCAAAAAGGGCTTTGTCTTCAAGTGGTTAGAAGAGTGGATGTAAGCTTCCTAATGTTGTGTATAAAATGCCAGAACAGTTCAAAACCCCCCCAAATGACCCCATTTTGGAAAGTAGACACCCCAAGCTATATACTGAGAGGCATGTCGAGTCCATGGAATATTTTATATGTTGACACAAGTTGCGGAAAAAATATATATTTTTTTTTTTTTGCACAAAGTTGTCACTAAATGATATATTGCTCAAACATGCCATGGGCATATGTGGAATTACACCCCAAAATACATTCTGTTGCTTCTCCTGAGTACGGGGATACCACATGTGTGAGACTTTTTGGGAGCCTAGCCACGTACGGGACCCCAAAAACCAATCACCGCCTTCAGGCTTTCTAAGGGTGTAAATTTTTGATTTCACTTCTCACTGCCTATCACAGTTTCGGAGGCCATGGAATGCCCAGATGGCACAAACCCCCCCCCCAAATGACCCCATTTTGGAAAGTAGACACCCCAAGCTATTTGCTGAGAGGTATTGTGAGTATTTTGCAGATCTCGCTTTTTGTCACAAAGTTTTGAAAATTGAAAAAAAAAAAAAATGTTCTTTCTTAATTTTCAAAAACAAATGAGAGCTGTAAAATACTCACCATGCCTCTCAGCAAACACTTGGGGTGTCTACTTTCCAAAATGGGGTAATTTGGGGGGGTTTTGTGCTATTTTGGCATTTTATGGCCTTCGAAACTGTGATAGGTAGTGAGGAGTCAAATCAAAAATTTGTGCCTAGAAATCCTGAAGGCGGTGCTTGGTTTTCGGGGTCCCGTACGCGTCTAGGCTCCTAAAAAGTCCCACACATGTGGTATCCCCGTACTCAGGAGAAGCAGCAAAATGTATTTTGGGGTGAAATTCCACATATAACCATGGCATGTGTGAGCAATATATCATTTAGTGACAACTTTTTTTTTTTTTTTTTTTTTTGTCATTATTCAATCACTTGGGACAAAAAAAAATATTCAATGGGCTCAACAGGCCTCTCAGCAATTTCCTTGGGGTGTCTACTTTCTAAAATGGGGTCATTTGGGGGGGTTTTGTGCTATTTTGGCATTATATGGCCTTCAAAACTGTGATAGGTAGTGAGGAGTGAAATCAAAAATTTGCGCCCTTAGAAATCCTGAAGGCGGTGCTTGGTTTCCGGGGTCCCGTACGTGGCTAGGCTCCTAAAAAGTCCCACACATGTGGTATCCCCGTACTCAGAAGAAGCAGCAGAATGTATTTTGGGGTGCAATTCCACATATAACCATGGCATGTGTGAGCAATATATCATTTAGTGCCAACTTTTTGTAATTTTTATTTTTTTTGTCATTATTCAATCACTTGGGACAAAAAAAAAATATTCAATGGGCTCAACATGCCTCTCAGCAATTTCCTTGGGGTGTCTACTTTCCAAAATAGGGTCATTTGGGGGGGTTTTGTACTGCCCTGCCATTTTAGCACCTCAAGAAATGAGATAGGCAGTCATAAATTTAAAGCTGTGTAAATTCCAGAAATTGTACCCTAGTTTGTAAACGCTATAACTTTTGCGCAAACCAATAAATATACGCTTATTGACATTTTTTTTACTAAAGACATGTGGCTGAATACATTTTGGCCTAAATGTATGACTAAAATTGAGTTTATTCGATTTTTCTTATAACAAAAAGTAGAAAATATCATTTTTTTTCAAAATGTTCGGTCTTTTTCCGTTTATATCGCAAAAAATAAAAATCGCAGAGGCAATCAAATACCATTAAAAGAAAGCTCTATTTGTGGGAAGAAAAGGACGCAAATTTCGTTTGGGTACAACATTGCATGTCCGCACAATTTACAGTTAAAGCAGCGCAGTGCAAAATTCTGAAATTACCTCTGGTCCTCTAGCTACCAAATGGTCCGGGGCTTAAGTGGTTAAGCTGACCCAGCGATACTGTGAGGCAGATGGGTTTAGATGCATCCTCCAATTGAGGTCCCAGGCTCCTCTCGAGATACCAGCCTTCCGCTGCATATTCTCCAAGACGAGCCCTCCACTGTTTCCTTCAACTGCTCAGCTTCTTCCCGCAGGACAGACAACACAGTATCACCCTCGAACCAGTAGGCCCCAGATAGCTTCTGGGCCTACCTCCAGTAACGAAACCTCGGGCCAGCAGGCCCCGAGGCAGAAGAGGAGTTGTCACATACCTCCGGCCAGGGGGGCCATGAGGTGAGAGCTTCCCCAGAAAATGGCGTCCGCCCCTTAAGTACCCTCTCCCAGCATGCCCAGTGGTATCAACCTCCTGCTAGGTTGCCTCTGGGAAAAAGCACCCAATACGCCTCGACTTGTACCTTCCAACATGAGCCAGAGGTGGCAGCGACACCTTCTGGCAACCGCGGGAAATACACCCAACTCAGCCAAGGCTGGAACATTTAGCCAAAACATAGAATCTGAACCAACTACAGTTCAGACATCCCACTAAATTTAGATAATAGCGCCTGGTCAACAGGAGCAGGGTTCTACATTAGTAAAAGATTTCTTCTCATGTCCTGTGCTGTCTCCTTAACGGGAAGTGAAAAAGAACCTTCCCCAGTGGGAAAAAGACAGGAACATATAAACTGACCCTTTGCTACTCTATCTAAAACTGTAAATTTAAGTTTTCTGGTATGCATACACTTTAAGCTTTGATCTAAGTTTTAATCATTGCATCCATAATTCTTCATTCTTACTCATGTTGTGTTGAGAGTAACTGCAGCTTCTGCAGCTTCTGGTGTCATGGGAATAGTTTTGGATTTACATGGCTCAGCAATTGTTGCTTCCAGAATATTAGATTACTGGCAACAAGGCCAACAGGGACCGCATAGTGTTTTTTATAACTCTTTAAAAAATGAACTTCATAAAGTGCAATTAAAAATCTTCAAACAGCAGGCGCATACCAACTAGAGAAAATATTTCATATATTATACAAAATGCAATAGATACATGAACAGTTACCGTAGTTATAGTATGAGTCAATGGCTATTCCAAAAATAGTTTTTGTGGTATATTATGGGAAAATCAAGATTCCAATGCAACTGTATTGTATCAAACGGCACCATCTTATTAGGTATTCAAGCCATGATAGTCTTGTGTTTGACATAGCTACTACACCTAAATGATTCTGCCTTTGTGTGTGGGTGATGGGAGGAAATCCTTCCACTGCACAGGAATTAAAGCATCTGTGAGAAAATGATTAATAAGTTTGTGCTCCGTTTTCATGACAGATTATAAATGTGGAGATATAGCAAATGTAATCCACAAGCAATCTACTCCCTGCTGTAGAAATGTGTAAGATATTAGAAACTTCTTCCAATATAGAAACCTAATGCCGCGTACACACAACCGTTTTTAATGTCATTGATAGGGATGAGCTTCGTGTTCGAGTCGAACATACGTTCGACTCGAACATCGGCTGTTCGATCGTTCG
Source organism: Rana muscosa (assembly GCA_029206835.1). Classification (NCBI taxonomy): domain Eukaryota; kingdom Metazoa; phylum Chordata; class Amphibia; order Anura; family Ranidae; genus Rana; species Rana muscosa. Next base: position 91,793,333 of record CM055128.1, on the reverse strand, counting down.
ACGAAGATCGAACGATTTGGGCCGTTCGCGCCAAATTCGAGTGACGCGAACGGCCCACAATGCACTACGCCATCGCAGTGTCATCCAGGCGCTGTGATTGGCCAAGCATGCACTGTGACCCAGCATGCTTGGCCAATCACAGCGCCGGCAGCGAGGAGAGCAATGATTGGCCACAGGCAGGATGCCTGTGGCCAATTATTGCTGAGGGTGTTTAGTACACGCCCCACACTATAAAAGGCCGCCAGCACGGCGGCCTAGTGTAGTGTGTTCCGGAGCAGGGAAAGAGAAGCATAGGCAGGGACAGTGACATTTATTTTTTTCTTGCTTAACCTGGATTCCTTTAGTTTAGGGAAAGAGAAGGATAGGTAGGGAGAGTGTCAGTGTGTTTTACTGTGCGAATCCGTGTTTCTTGGGACAGGGAAGGACAGTGAGGGAATTCTCCTTGTGCTATAGTGTGCTTTAAAAAAACTTTTTTTCTAGGGACAGAAAACTATAGGTAGGGAGAGTGTCAGTGTGTTTTACTGTGCGAATCCTTGTTTCTAGGGACAGGGAAGGACAGTGAGGGAATTCTCCTTGTGCTATAGTGTGCTTTAAAAAAACATTTTTTCTAGGGACAGAAAACTATAGGTAGGGAGAGTGTCAGTGTGTTTTACTGTGCGAATCCTTGTTTCTAGGGACAGGGAAGGACAGTGAGGGAATTCTCCTTGTGCTATAGTGTGCTTTAAAAAAACATTTTTTCTAGGGACAGAAAACTATAGGTAGGAAGAGTGTCAGTTTCTTTCACTGTGATAATCCTTGTTTCTAGGGACAAAGAAGGAAAGTGAGGGAAATTCTCCTTGTGCTATAGTGTGCTTTAAAAAAACATTTTTTCTAGGGACAGAAAACTATAGGTAGGGAGAGTGTCAGTGTGTTTTACTGTGCGAATCCTTGTTTCTAGGGACAGGGAAGGACAGTGAGGGAATTCTCCTTGTGCTATAGTGTGCTTTAAAAAAACATTTTTTCTAGGGACAGAAAACTATAGGTAGGGAGAGTGTCAGTGTGTTTTACTGTGCGAATCCTTGTTTCTAGGGACAGGGAAGGACAGTGAGGGAATTCTCCTTGTGCTATAGTGTGCTTTAAAAAAACATTTTTTCTAGGGACAGAAAACTATAGGTAGGAAGAGTGTCAGTTTCTTTCACTGTGATAATCCTTGTTTCTAGGGACAAAGAAGGAAAGTGAGGGAAATTCTCCTTGTGCTATAGTGTGCTTTAAAAAAAACATTTTTTCTAGGGACAGAAAACTATAGGTAGGGAGAGTGTCAGTGTGTTTTACTGTGCGAATCCTTGTTTCTAGGGACAGGGAAGGACAGTGAGGGAATTCTCCTTGTGCTATAGTGTGCTTTAAAAAAACATTTTTTCTAGGGATAGAAAACTATAGGAAGGAAGAGTGTCAGTTTCTTTCACTGTGATAATCCTTGTTTCTAGGGACAAAGAAGGAAAGTGAGGGAAATTCTCCTTGTGCTATAGTGTGCTTTAAAAAAACATTTTTTCTAGGGACAGAAAACTATAGGTAGGGAGAGTGTCAGTGTGTTTTACTGTGCGAATCCTTGTTTCTAGGGACAGGGAAGGACAGTGAGGGAATTCTCCTTGTGCTATAGTGTGCTTTAAAAAAACATTTTTTCTAGGGACAGAAAACTATAGGAAGGAAGAGTGTCAGTTTCTTTCACTGTGATAATCCTTGTTTCTAGGGACAAAGAAGGAAAGTGAGGGAAATTCTCCTTGTGCTATAGTGTGCTTTAAAAAAACATTTTTTCTAGGGACAGAAAACTATAGGTAGGAAGAGTGTCAGTTTCTTTCACTGTGATAATCCTTGTTTCTAGGGACAGGGAAGGAAAGTGAGGGAAATTCTCCTTGTGCTATAGTGTGCTTTAAAAAAACATTTTTTCTAGGGACAGAAAACTATAGGTAGGGAGAGTGTCAGTGTGTTTTACTGTGCGAATCCTTGTTTCTAGGGACAGGGAAGGACAGTGAGGGAATTCTCCTTGTGCTATAGTGTGCTTTAAAAAAACATTTTTTCAAGGGACAGAAAACTATAGGTAGGAAGAGTGTCAGTTTCTTTCACTGTGATAATCCTTGTTTCTAGGGACAAAGAAGGAAAGTGAGGGAAATTCTCCTTGTGCTATAGTGTGCTTTAAAAAAACATTTTTTCTAGGGACAGAAAACTATAGGTAGGGAGAGTGTCAGTGTCTTTTACTGTGCGAATCCTTGTTTCTAGGGACAGGGAAGGACAGTGAGGGAATTCTCCTTGTGCTATAGTGTGCTTTAAAAAAACATTTTTTCTAGGGACAGAAAACTATAGGAAGGAAGAGTGTCAGTTTCTTTCACTGTGATAATCCTTGTTTCTAGGGACAAAGAAGGAAAGTGAGGGAAATTCTCCTTGTGCTATAGTGTGCTTTAAAAAAACATTTTTTCTAGGGACAGAAAACTATAGGTAGGAAGAGTGTCAGTTTCTTTCACCGTGATAATCCTTGTTTCTAGGGACAGGGAAGGAAAGTGAGGGAAATTCTCCTTGTGCTATAGTGTGCTTTAAAAAAACATTTTTTCTAGGGACAGAAAACTATAGGTAGGGAGAGTGTCAGTGTGTTTTACTGTGCGAATCCTTGTTTCTAGGGACAGGGAAGGACAGTGAGGGAATTCTCCTTGTGCTATAGTGTGCTTTAAAAAAACATTTTTTCAAGGGACAGAAAACTATAGGTAGGAAGAGTGTCAGTTTCTTTCACTGTGATAATCCTTGTTTCTAGGGACAAAGAAGGAAAGTGAGGGAAATTCTCCTTGTGCTATAGTGTGCTTTAAAAAAAACATTTTTTCTAGGGACAGAAAACTATAGGAAGGAAGAGTGTCAGTTTCTTTCACTGTGATAATCCTTGTTTCTAGGGACAAAGAAGGAAAGTGAGGGAAATTCTCCTTGTGCTATAGTGTGCTTTAAAAAAACATTTTTTCTAGGGACAGAAAACTATAGGTAGGGAGAGTGTCAGTTTCTTTCACTGTGATAATCCTTGTTTCTAGGGACAGGGAAGGACAGTGAGGAAAATTCTCCTTGTGCTATAGTGTGCTTTAAAAAAACATTTTTTCTAGGGACAGAAAACTATAGGTAGGAAGAGTGTCAGTTTCTTTCACTGTGATAATCCTTGTTTCTAGGGACAGGAAAGGACAGTGAGGGAAATTCTCCTTGTGCTATAGTGTGCTAAAGCATTCCTCATCAACCATCTTTGAAATCCTTGTTTTTTTGGACAGTCAGGGAAATTGTCGTTGTGCTATTCTGTGCAAAAGCAATCATCCTCAACCATATTTAGAAATCCTTAAGTAAAGGGACAGAGAAGGACACCTGAAGGTAGCCCTTATTGCTTTTTTCCCATCTCCCTGCAGGCCATCTATTAGAATGTCTGGAAGGCAAACAAGGAGAGGCAGACAGTCAGGAGGCAATAAAAGAGGGCAAGCAGGCTCTGTGTCTGGGGGCAACAGTGCTGGTCGTGGACGCGGTGCATTGTCATCAGCACATGGCCATGGGACACGCTTGTCCTTCTTTTCGGCAGCTGGACATGTTGAGCCACATCATGCCGAAGACTTGGTAGAGTGGATGACCAAGCCCTCCTCCTCCTCCTCATCCTCTCTCACCCAGGCTCAGGGTACTGGAAAAGCAGCTGCCAAAGCGTCCTCTTCCCTGGTATCAATGTCAGACTCATCATCAGTCACTCCTTCCCTAGACCCACCATGTCCTCCTCCTGAGGAGTCCCCTGAACTGTTTGAGCACAGTGTTGGGTACATGCTCCAGGAGGATGCCCAGCGTTTCGAAGGGTCTGATGATGAAACCCAGCTACAGGAAGGCAGTAGCGTGAGAGCAGACAGAGGGGATGCTCAAGAAGGACACCAATCTGGCAGTCATGTTCCAGCAGCTGCAGCATACTGCCTGATTGGCTCCAGTGATGAGGAGGGAGGGGATGATGAGGTCACTGACTCCACGTGGGTGCCTAATAGGAGAGAGGAGGAGGAGGAGGATGAGGAGGAGGCACATCTCCAACGAGGCAGGATGCCCTTTGGTGGCCAGCGTAAGGGCAGTACACCGACGGAATCACACCGCAGAGCTCCGCCTGTGCAGGGCGCTGCCTCTGCCCGTCATTCAAAAAGTTCTTTGGTGTGGGCCTTTTTTGAGGCTAGTGCATCAGATCGCACAGCTGCTGTTTGCAACATATGTCTCAAGCGTATATCGCGTGGCCAAAACATCAGCCGCTTGGGTACCACATGCCTGACCAGACATATGTTGACCTGCCATGCAGCTCGTTGGCAAGCCTACCTCAAAGACCCACACCAAAGAACAAAGCGGACCTCTCCTTGCACCGCATCAGCTGGGATCTCCAACCCCACTATAACTTCAGTCCTCTCTGAAACATGCACTGAGAGGAATGAAGGTGTAGAATTAGGTGTGTCACAGCCAAGTACTTGCGGCCACTCTGCTAGCAGTACACCGACGTCCGATTCTAGCAGGCAAATTTCCCTGCCCCAGCTGCTGGACCGTCAAAAGAAGTTCACTCCCAGGCATCCACATGCCCAGCGGTTGAATGCTAGCTTGGCTAAATTGCTAGCGCTTCAACTGCTGCCTTTTCAGTTGGTAGACTCGGCCCCCTTCCGTGAGTTTGTGCAATGTGCGGTTCCTCAGTGGCAGGTTCCCAAACGCCACTTTTTCTCACGGAAGGCTATTCCGGCTCTCTACCGGCATGTGGAAGGCAATGTCTTGGCCTCGCTGGACAGGGCGGTCAGCGGTAAGGTGCATATTACCGCTGACTCATGGTCCAGCAGGCATGGACAGGGACGTTACCTTTCTTTCACGGCCCATTGGGTCACTCTTTTGGCAGCTGGGAAGGATGCAGGACAAGGTGCAGTAGTGTTGGAGGTTGTTCCACCGCCACGCCTCCAAAATGCTACTACTGGTTGTGACACACCTCTCTCCTCCACCCCCTCCTCTTCTTCTTCCTCCATGGCCTCTTCCTGTGGTTTGTCCTCGGAACCAGCGGTGCTCCGTAGGCGTTCAAGGGGCTACGCAAGTACGCAGGCAAAAAGATGCCATGCCGTGCTTGCGCTGGTGTGTTTGGGGGACAGAAGCCACACTGGGGCAGAGGTCCTGTCTGCTCTGCAGGGCCAGGCCGAGAGGTGGTTGACGCCACGCCAGCTTAAGCCAGGAATGGTGGTTTGCGACAATGGCACCAACCTCCTCTCCGCCCTCCGACAGGGACAACTGACCCATGTGCCCTGTGTGGCTCACGTCCTTAACCTGGTGGTGCAGCGGTTCTTGGGCAGGTACCCGGGCTTACAGGATGTCCTGAGGCAGGCCAGGAAAGTCTGTGTGCATTTCCGCAGATCTTATAATGCCAGTGCTCGCCTGGCTGAGCTGCAAAAGGAGTTGAACCTGCCCAAGAACCGCCTTATATGTGACATGCCCACCAGGTGGAACTCAACGTTGGCCATGCTGCAGCGGCTGCATACGCAGCAGAGGGCCATCAATGAGTACCTGTGCGACTACGGCACCAGGACAGGGTCAGGGGAGCTTGGTTTTTTTTCTCCACGCCAGTGGGGCATGATCAGGGATGCATGCACTGTCCTGGCACCATTTGAGGAGGCCACGAGGATGGTGAGCAGTGACAGTGCATGCATCAGTGACACTGTACCTCTTGTCCACCTGTTGGAGCACACGCTGCGTGGAATAATGGACAGGGCACTTGAGGCAGAACAGAGGCAGGAAGAGGAGGACTTCCTTGCCTCTCAAGGCCCCCTTTACCCAGACAGTGTTCCTTCTGTCCCACCCATCGCACAGGAAGAGGAGGAGGAGGAGGAGGAGGAGGATTGTGTCAGCATGGAGGTGGAGGCTGGCACTCAGCATCATCAGCAGCAGTCTTTTAGGGATGATTTACAGTCCCAAGAAACCAGTGGACTTGTACGTGGCTGGGAGGAGGTGGCTGCGGATCATGTCGTCCTTAGTGACCCAGAGGACTCCGGAGCGAATGCCTCAGCAAACCTACGCTGCATGGCCTCCCTGATCCTGCAAAGTCTGCGGAAGGATCCTCGTATTCTTCGGATCAAGGAGAGGGACCATTACTGGCTGGCCACTCTCCTTGATCCACGGTACAAGGGTAAGGTTGCGGACCTTATGTTACCGTCGCAGAGGGAGCAGAGGATGAGACAACTCCGGGAGGCCTTGCAGAAAGGTCTGTGCAACGCGTTCCCAGAGACTGGGAGGTTACAAACTCCTGGTCCTGGACAACGAGTTGCTGAGGCTTCGGCCAGTCAAAGAAGGAGCGGTGGGGAAGGTGGCCGTCTGACCGATGCGTTCAGACAATTCTTTAGTCCGCAGCCCCAAAGTATGATCGGTTCCAGCAACCATCGCCAGCGTCTGATAAACATGGTGCAGGAATATCTAGGGGCAAGGTCAGACTTGGACACCTTCCCCACCGAAAATCCTCTGGCTTACTGGGTCTTGAGGATGGATCACTGGCCAGAGCTTGCACAGTATGCAATTGAGCTACTGGCCTGTCCTGCATCCAGCGTTCTTTCGGAACGCACATTCAGTGCTGCTGGAGGATTTGTCACGGATCACAGGGTGCGCCTGTCCACCGACTCGGTTGATCGACTGACTTTCATCAAGATGAACCAGTCTTGGATCACCACCAGCTACCACACACCTGATGCTGATATAACAGACTAATTGATTTTAACATGTCACATCCCTTCAAGACTGATGCTGATGCTGAGTGCCTGTGCTGTTATGTTGACTGGCTATCCTCCTCCTCCGAGTCCTCAATGATACGATTGATGATGATAGCTTGGAAGATCATTTTTGTTTATGGGTGCCGCCACCAGTGGCTAAGGCCCAATTTTTCAGCCCCTGTTTTACAGGGGCGTGTAATTACAATTTTTTGAGCAATAATTTGCCATAGGGCTCATTGCTGTGCTCCAAGTACAGTATCTGTGAGGGGTTGGAGTGTTGTGGCACCAGTGCCTAAGGCCCAATTTTTCAGCCCCTGTTTAACAGGGGCGTGTCATTACAATTTTTGAAGCAATACTTTGCAACAGGGCTCATTGCTGTGCTCCAAGTACAGTATCTGTGAGGGGTTGTAGTGTTGTGCCACCAGTGCCTAAGGCCCAATTTTTCAGCCCCTGTTCAACAGGGGCATGCAATTACAATTCTTGATCTAATAATTCACAGCAGGGCCCATTGCTGCACCCACCAAGAGTAACTCTGAGGGCTTACAGTGTTGTGGCAACGCCACCACCACCACCACCACGAAAGGCCCAATTTTTCAGCCCCTGTTCAAAAGGGGCATGTAATTACAATTCTTGATCTAATAATTCACAGCAGGGCCCATTGCTGCACCCACCAAGAGTAACTCTGAGGGCTTACAGTGTTGTGGCAACACCACCACCACCACCACCACCATGAAAGGCCCAATTTTTCAGCCCCTGTTCAACAGGGGCATGCAATTACAATTCTTGATCTAATAATTCACAGCAGGGCCCATTGCTGCACCCACCAAGAGTAACTCTGAGGGCTTACAGTGTTGTGGCAACGCCACCACCACCACCACCACCACGAAAGGCCCAATTTTTCAGCCCCTGTTCAAAAGGGGCATGTAATTACAATTCTTGATCTAATAATTCACAGCAGGGCCCATTGCTGCACCCACCAAGAGTAACTCTGAGGGCTTACAGTGTTGTGGCAACGCCACCACCACCACCACCACGAAAGGCCCAATTTTTCAGCCCCTGTTCAAAAGGGGCATGTAATTACAATTCTTGATCTAATAATTCACAGCAGGGCCCATTGCTGCACCCACCAAGAGTAACTGTCAGGGCTTACAGTGTTGTGGCACCAGCACCACCATCAAAGGCCCAATTTTTACTACCACTGTTCAACAATTATATGTAATTAAAATTCCTGATATAATAGTTGACAGCAGGGCGTTCCAGCACCAACCAAGAGTAACTGTGAGTGCTTACAGTGTTGTGCCAACACCAACAACTAAGGGGCCTATTTCTGCAGAGTATATATGGCAGGTCCCTACTTTCAAACATCCAACTTACAAACGACTCCTACTTGCAAACGCAAGAAGACAACAGGAAGTGAGAGGAAATCTACCACTAGGAAGGAAAATTCTCTCCTGTAAGAATAAATATGGGAGAAAGGTGTCTCCTCTGTACTGATGCTTTATCAGCAATCCTTGTTTCAAGAAAAACACCACATTTCAAAAACAGTTGTCATTGGGACGGAAAGTGAGGTGAAATGTTCTGAACAGGGGCACAGACAGCAAAACAAATGTTACAGGGGTGATAACCCTTACCTATGTTTTCCAAAAAGTTTAAAAATAGATTTTTGGGCTAGAGCTACACTTCAACAATGTACCTGTTCAAAATTACAAACAGATTCTACATAAGAACAAACCTACAGTCCCTGTCTTGTATGCACCGCCTGTATACGGCTGTTCAGAGTATATAGGGCCTTTTTTATTTTATGTGCGGGGTTCCCCTTAATATCCATACAAGACCCAAAGGGGCTGGTAATGGGCTGGGGTAGGGGGGGGGGGGGTCATGGGGTAGCTATGCCATTTTTCTTAAAGATTTTCATCCATATTACCGGGACCAGACATTACATTAAAGCCGCAAGCAGTTTTAAATGGCTTTTTTTTCCTTTAGAAGTGTCATTTTGTGCAGGGACAGTTCTAAACACGGGAAACACGTGGCACTTCACAGGCATACTTTAGACACCCCCCAGGTACGATATTTAAAGGAATATTTGACTTTTTTTTTTTCACTTTATGCATCATTAAAATGACTGCTCCCGAAAAACGACCGTTTTTAAAACTTCTTTTTGCATTGATACATGTCCCCTGGTGCACAACCCGGGTTCCCAAACCCTTTTTAGGACAATAACATGCATAATAGTTGTTATAATTAGCACTTTAGAATTCGAACGTTCGCATCCATTGTATTTAATAGGGTTCTAATGTTCGTACGAACTTTCGGTCCGTTCGCGGGTTCTGGTGCGAACCGAACCCGGGGGTGTTCGGCTCATCACTAGTCATTGAAAAAAACGAAGTTTTTCTTGACGTGATTCTTCTCAAGCCTGCCTTGACTACACACGATCATGAAAAAAAATGCTAGAGCAAAGCGCAGTGACGTACGAAATGTACGACG